>KV020101.1:0-120183 GCA_001598015.1 Dorcoceras hygrometricum | reverse complement strand
CGCCTGCCTGGCCGGCAGGTCAAGCCACGCGCTGCTGCATGGCGGCCACAGCAGGGCAACCCCAGCACCTGTCACTTCCGGGGCCGGGTCTGTTTGCCCGCATCCCTACGTCATCACTCAGTCGTGGACGGACGTCCACTTCTTCGTTCTTCCTTGGCCTGCGCGCAAACAGCTCCCGGCGCGAGCTACGTAGAGATCGTAAACAGGCTCTTAGTGCCTGTCCACGCTCCCGGCATGGCCGTGTGCGGCCGCCCTGCGCGCTTCGCGCGTCTGCAGTGCCACGTGCACCAGGTACGCCACGATCGCCACGTTGCCGACCAGCGCGGCCAGCTTCAGCCAGCCGAAGCGGTGCAGGGTCTCGTACAGCTCGATCGGGATCAGCGAGGCGGTGGCGATCACAGTGAACCACTCGGCCCAGTACTTGCCCATCAGCAGGCCCACGCCCTCGATGCCGAACAGCACGGCGTAGCCCAGCGCCACCAGGCCCACCGCCACGAAGCGGCTGGGGCCGAACTCCTGCAGCATCGACACCATCCGCCAGCGCAGGCCGTTGCTGTCGGACAGCGACAGATGCTCCAGCCAGTGCACCAGCCGTTCGAAATTCTGCTCGCGGTCGAGGTGGAACGCCGCCGCGGCGACCAGCAGCAGGCACACGGTCTTGATGATCTCGTACGTCGCGATCACGCGCAGGCCGGCGCGATGCGACACCCGCGGCGCGGGGCGCTCGACGGCCTGGACGGCGGCGATGTTCTCGATCTCGGACATGGGGGTTTCTGGCAGGCGGTCGGATTATTGTCCCGGCCGCGGCATGAACGGCCAGTGCGCAAGGATATGGGGGCGCCCCGGAAAATCACGAGGCCCGCATCCCGGCCGCCGCGGGGCAGGGTGAAAAGCGCGCGGCCATGCCGGCCGGTGCCGGCATGGCCGCGGTGGCGACGCCCGGAGGTTCAGCAGCAGCGCCCGCCGCCGCCCTTGTAGCGGGCCTCCTGGCGTTCGCGGAAGAACTCGGCGTAGCTGGGCACCTTGCGCTCGGGATGGTGCTCGCGCAGGTGCTTCACGTAGGCGTCGTAGTCCGGCACGCCGCAGCAGAGGCGGGCGGTCTGCACCGCCCGTTTCCGCAAGACCCGCAGTCGCGCGATGAGCTCCATGGCGTCAGTGCGCGGCCACGTCCGCCAGCGCCACGTAGGGTTCCTCGTTGGCGGTGGGGTGGTTGGTGCGCCAGGCCTTCACCAGGGCGTTCAGGCAGAACAGCGTCATTACCACCACCAGCGCCATGAAGATCCCGGTCATCGCCATGTCCACGCGGTTGTTGGTGATGATCTGCTGCATCGCGGCCGCGGTCTTGGCCGGCGCCAGCATCTGGCCGTTCGCCAGCGCGGAGGCGTACTTGTCCGCCGCGGCGGTGAAGCTGATCGGCCCGCTGAGCTTGTCCCAGCCCGCCGCCAGCGTGCACACGATCAGCCAGATCGCCGGGATGCCCGGCACCCACACGTAGCGCTCGCGCTTCAGCTTCACCACCACCACGGTGGCCAGCATCAGCGCGATCGCCGCCAGCATCTGGTTGGCGATGCCGAACAGCGGCCACAGCGTGTTGATGCCGCCCAGCGGGTCGACCGCGCCCTGGTACAGGAAGTAGCCCCACAGCGCCACGCAGATCGCGGTGGCGAGCAGGTTGCCGGCCCAGGATTCGGTGGCCTGCAGCGGCTTGTGGATGAGGCCGGCGATCTCCTGGATCATGAAGCGGCCCACGCGGGTGCCGGCGTCCACCGTGGTGAGGATGAACAGCGCCTCGAACAGGATCGCGTAGTGGTACCAGAACGCCATCATGCCTTCGCCGGGCAGGATGTTGTGCAGCAGCTGGGCCATGCCCACCGCCAGCGTGGGCGCGCCGCCGGCGCGACTGAGGATGCTCTGCTCGCCCACGTCCTTCGCCGTGCGGATGAGTTCGTCCGGCGTGACCACGAAGCCCCACTGGCTGATCGTCTGCGCCGCGTGCTCCACGGTGGTGCCGATGATCGCGCCCGGCGCGTTCATCGCGAAGTACACGCCCGGGTGCAGCGAGGCGGCGGCCACCAGGGCCATGATCGCCACGAAGGCCTCCATCAGCATGCCGCCGTAGCCGACCAGGCGGGCCTGGCCCTCGTTGGCCAGCAGCTTGGGCGTGGTGCCGGAGGCGATGATCGAATGCCAGCCCGACACCGCGCCACAGGCGATGGTGATGAACAGGAACGGGAACAGGTTGCCCTGGAACACCGGGCCGGTGCCGTCGATGAACTTGGTCACCGCCGGCATCTGCAGCGTCGGCGCGGCGAGGAAGATCGCCAGCGCCAGCAGCGCGATGGTGCCGATCTTGAGGAAGGTGGACAGGTAGTCGCGCGGCGCCAGCAGCAGCCACACCGGCAGCACCGAGGCGCAGAAGCCGTAGCCGATCAGCCACCAGGCCAGCGCCTTGGCGTCGAGGTCGAAGATCGGCGCCAGCGTGGCCGAACCGGCCACGAAACGGCCGGCCCAGATCGCCAGCAGCAGCAGGATGAGGCCGATGATCGACACCTCGAGGATGCGCCCCGGGCGCAGCCAGCGCAGGTAGACGCCCATCAGCAGCGCGATCGGGATCGTCATGGCCACGGTGAAGGTGCCCCACGGGCTGTGCGTGAGCGCCTTCACCACCACCAGCGCCAGCACCGCCAGCACGATCATCATCAGCACCAGCACGCCGATCATCGCCACGATGCCGGGCAGCGGCCCCAGCTCCTCGCGCAGCATGTGGCCCAGCGAGCGGCCGTCACGGCGCAGCGACAGGCCGAGTATCATGAAATCCTGCACCGCGCCGGCGAACACCACGCCGAACAGGATCCACAGCGTGCCGGGCAGGTAGCCCATCTGCGCGGCCAGCACCGGGCCGACCAGCGGGCCGGCGCCGGCGATGGCGGCGAAGTGGTGGCCGAACACCACCCACTTGTCGGTGGGCACGTAGTCCAGGCCGTCGTTGCGCAGCACCGAAGGCGGCGCGCGGCTGGGATCCAGCTGCAGCACCTGGTGCTCGACGAACTTGCCGTAGAAGCGGTAGCCGATCACGAATACCGCGATCGCCGCGGCCACCAGCCAGATCGCGTTGATCGGCTCGCCGCGGCGCAGGGCCACCACGCCTAGGCACCAGGCGCCCACGATGGCGATGGCGACCCAGAGGATCTTCGCCGCCGGGCTGGGTTTGACGGTTGCGCTGTGCATGGGGTCTCTCCCGGAAAGTCCGTGCAAGGGTCTCGCCGGGCGTGATGGGGGTCAATGCCGGACGGCTTAGCCTTTGGTCGAATGCAGTCGCGGCGGGGATCTTCCCCGCGGGAGCGCACTTTGCGCGCGGGCGGTTCGCGGCGCGGACCGTGCGGAGATCGCAAACAGGTTCTAAAGTCGGTGCATCAGGTACGAGCTTGCCGAGGTAGCGATGATCCGTGAAATCCTGAAGATGGGTGATCCCCGCCTGCTGCGGGTGGCGCCGCCGGTGCCCGACCGCATGGTCGGCAGCGCGGAACTCGACGCCCTGATCGCCGACATGTTCGACACCATGCACGCCGCCGACGGGGTGGGCCTGGCCGCGCCGCAGATCGGTGTCGACCTGCAACTGGTGATCTTCGGCTTCGAGCACTCCGACCGTTATCCCGACGCGCCCGAGGTGCCGCAGACCATCCTGCTGAATCCGGTCGTCACGCCGCTGTCGCAGGACATGGAGGAAGGCTGGGAAGGTTGCCTCTCCGTGCCCGGCCTGCGCGGCGCGGTGAACCGCTACAGCCTGATCCGCTACCAGGGCATCGACCCGCACGGCGCGCCGGTCGACCGCCGCGCCGAGGGCTTCCACGCCCGCGTGGTGCAGCACGAGTGCGATCACCTGATCGGCCGGCTCTACCCCTCGCGCATCACCGACTTCGGCAAGTTCGGGTTCACCGAGGTGCTGTTTCCTGGGATGGATGCCGCGGACGACTGAGCCCGTCCGTGGTTTCCGCATGGCGCGCGCCGGGAGCCGGGCGTGTCTTGCCAGCCGTGCGCCGCACCGCCACCATCGCGCTTCGGCACAAGGGGCGGGACGCATGCGTAAGGCGGTTCTTTCCGGCACGACCAGGGGCGCGGCCTCGCGCAATCCCGGCATCGACCTGTTGCGCGGCCTGGCCATCGTGCTGGTGGTGTTCAACCACCTCGGCATACGTATTCCGCTGGAGAAGAGCGCGCTGGCCCGGGTGCTGCCGGCGTGGCTTTTGGACCGGCTGAACTGGAACGGCTACGAGGCGGTGTACGTGTTCTTCGTGATCTCCGGCTTCCTGATCACGGGCAACGCCCTGCGCCGCTGGGGCAGCCTCGCGGCGATCGACGCGCGCGCGTTCTACGCACGTCGCTTCGCGCGCATCGTGCCCTGCCTGCTGGCGCTGCTCGCGGTGCTGAGCGCGCTGCACCTGCTGGGCGCGCAGGATTACCGGATCCATCGTGCCGGCCAGTCGCTGCCGGGGGCGCTGCTGTCGGCGCTGGGCCTGCACCTGAACTGGTACGAGGGGCGCACCGGCTACCTGCCGGGCTCGTGGGACGTGCTGTGGTCGCTGTCGATCGAGGAGGCGTTCTACCTCGGTTTCCCGCTGGCCTGCCTGCTGCTGCGCCGGCGCGCGCTGCTGGTGCCGCCGCTGGCGCTGCTCGTGCTGTCGCTGCCGTGGGCGCGTGCCGCGCTGCACGGCAACGAGATCTGGCTGGAGAAGGCCTATCTGCCGGGCATGGCGGCGATCGCCACCGGCGTGCTCGGCGCGTTGCTGGCGGATGCCCGCCGGCCGCCGGTGCGCACGGTCGCCATGCTGGGCGTGCTCGGCGCGGTCGGGCTGGGCGCGGTACTGCTCGATGGCGGCGCGCTGTGGCACTGGCTGCGCGATGGCTACATGCTGGTGCTCACGTGCTCCACGCTGTGCCTGCTGCTGTGCTGCCGGTGGCGCGCCGAAGGGAGCGAAGCGTCGCCACTGCGCGGTTCCGGCTGGCTGCGTTCGTGGGGCCGGATGAGTTACGAGATCTACCTCACTCACATGTTCGTGGTGTTCGCCGTGATACGCGCATACCGCGCGTGGGACGGCAATCCGGCGCACGGCTGGCTGTGGTACCTGCCGGCACTGGTGTTGTGCTGGCTGCTTGGGTCGGCGGTGGAACGCTGGTTTTCGGCGCCGTGCGAGCGCTGGTTGCGGGGGAGGCTGGCGGGCGCCGCGCCGCGCGGCGACCTGGGCGTGCAGGCCGGCTAGACCGCGCCGCGCGGGCACGCTCTCCGGGACGAAGAGGCGGGCGCCCGAGAGCTGCATGGCTGTGTGGTTGTACCGGTCGAGCACCATCTCCGCACGGCGGCCACGGCAAGGCGGTGCGAGCCGGCGGCGGCGACTTTTCTGCCGATCTGCCGTGCGGCGGTTCAGCTGCGCAACGTCCGCCCGTAGGCGTGCACCTCGTCCACCAGTACCTTGACGTGCTCCGGATCGACCTCGGGCGTGATGCCGTGGCCCAGGTTGAACACATGGCCGGGATGGTTGCCGTAACTGTCCAGCACGGCGCGCGCCTCGCGGCGGATCACCTCCGGACTGGCGCGCAGGATCGCCGGGTCCATGTTTCCCTGCAGCGCCACCTTGCCGGCCACCGCGCGGCGGGCGTCGGCGAGATCGATGGTCCAGTCCACGCCCAGCGCGGCGCAGCCGGAGTCGGCCATCGCGGCGAGCTGCGCATTGGCGCCCTTGGCGAACAGGGTCACCGGCAGCTCGCGCGCGTGCGGGTCGGCTTTCAGTTCGGCGACGATCCGCGCCATGTATTGCAGCGAGAACTCGCGGAACGGCGCGGGCCCGAGCAGGCCGCCCCAGGTGTCGAAGACCATCAGCGCCTGTGCGCCGGCCGCGGCCTGCGCGGCGAGGTACGCGGCCACGCTGCGCGCCAGCACGTCCAGCAATCGATGGGCGAGCGCGGGTTCGTCCCAGCACATCGCCTTGAGCCGCGCGAAGTCGCGCGAACCGCTGCCTTCCACCATGTAGCAGGCCAGCGTCCACGGGCTGCCGGCGAAG
This sequence comes from Dorcoceras hygrometricum, assembly GCA_001598015.1. Classification (NCBI taxonomy): domain Eukaryota; kingdom Viridiplantae; phylum Streptophyta; class Magnoliopsida; order Lamiales; family Gesneriaceae; genus Dorcoceras; species Dorcoceras hygrometricum. The sequence goes on along the minus strand of KV020101.1, from coordinate 114,127 downwards.
CCGATCAGCGGCACGCGGCCGCCGAGCTCCCGGCGGATCAGCCGCACCGCGTCCATCACGTAGCGCAGGCCGCCGTCCATGTCGGGCACGGCCAGCCGCGCGATATCGGCGGCGTTGCGCACCGGGCGCGCGAATTGCGGGCCTTCGCCCTGGGCGAAGGAGAGCCCCAGGCCCATCGCGTCAGGGATGGTGAGGATGTCGGAGAACAGGATCGCCGCGTCGAGCCCGAAGCGCTCCAGCGGCTGCAACGTCACTTCGCAGGCGAACTCGGGGTTCTGCGCCAGGCCCATGAAGCTGCCGGCGCGCTCGCGGGTGGCGCGGTACTCGGGCAGGTAGCGGCCGGCCTGGCGCATCACCCAGATCGGCGTGGTGTCGACGGGCTCGCGCCGCAGCGCGCGCAGGAAACGGTCGTTCTTCAGCGGTGCGTGCATTTCATCGTCCATAGGGGCCTTCCAGGCCCTGGGCGAACATCACGCGGTAGCCGCGCTTGAGCTGGGCGTCGCGCGCCTTCTCGAATGCGCTGATCGCCGCGTCGCGTTCCAGGAACTGCTCGCGGCGCAGCGTGGCCTTGCCGCCCTGCTGGCCCGTCTCGCGGTACAGCGTCCAGCCGCCGAGCAGGTCCTGTTCCAGCACGATCTGGACGTAGCGTGGCGGCTCGGCGCTGCCGGGCAGGTTTTGCAGGTAGAGGCGCATGGATGGCGTGGCGTCGGGCGTGAGCCGGAAGTGCAGAGTCTATTAGGACGCGCCGCCGCTTTGTAGGAGCGCACTGTGGGCGCGATGGCTCTGGCGCTTGATCGCGACCAAAAGCATTCGCGCACTGGGTGCGCCGCTACGGCGACGCGGTGGCCTCGCGCAGCACGGCTAGCACGTCAGCCTCGTCCACCCCGGCAACGATTTCGGCCTGGCCGATGCCGCGCCACAGGATCAGCCGCAGCGTGCCGGCGGTGTTCTTCTTGTCCAGCCGCATCAGGGCGAGCAGATGCTCCGGGTCGAGGCCGGCAGGCACGGCGGTGGGCAGGCCCGTGGTTTCCAGCAGGCGCCGCAGGCGCACGGTGTCGGCGGCTGCGCTCATGCCCAGGCGCTCGGACAGCCGCGCCGCGAGCAGCATGCCGACCGCCACGCCTTCGCCGTGCAGCAGGGTGGTGTAGCGGCCGGCGGTTTCCAGCGCATGGCCGAAGGTGTGGCCGAGGTTGAGCAGGGCGCGCTCGCCCTGCTCGGTTTCGTCGCGCGCCACCACGCCGGCCTTGTAGCGCACCTTGCGCGCGATCGCCTCGGCCACGGCGTCGTCGTCGCGCGCGGCCAGCGCGCCGGCGCGGGTTTCCAGCCAGGCGAAGAACGGCTCGTCGCCGATCGCCGCGCCCTTGATCACTTCGGCGAGGCCGGCGCGGTATTCGCGGTCGGGCAGGGTGGCCAGGGTATCGATATCGGCCACCACCGCGCGGGGCTGGTGGAACGCGCCCACCAGGTTCTTGCCGGCGGGCAGGTTCACGCCGGTCTTGCCGCCCACCGAGGAGTCCACCATGGCGAGCAGGGTGGTGGGCATCTGGATGAAGTCGATGCCGCGCATCCAGCAGGCGGCGCTGAAGCCGGCGAGGTCGCCCACCACGCCGCCGCCCAGCGCGATCACGCAGGCGTCGCGGGTGGCGCCGAGTGCGGCCAGGGCGGCCAGCGCGCGTTCCACGTTGGCGAAGCTCTTGTGCGCCTCGCCGTCCTCGATCAGGAAGCTGGCCCACGCCAGGCCGTCGAGGCCGCGCGCCACGCGTTCGAGGTAGAGCGGCGCCACCGTGGTGTTGCTGATGACCAGCACGTGCCGGCCGCGCAGGCGTTCGCGCCAGCGGGCACTGTCGGCCAGCAGGCCGCGGCCGATCCAGACCGGGTAGCTGCGCGCGCCGAGGGTGACATCGATGGTGGCGGGATGGTCGTGATTCATGCGGAAAGGGACGGTGTGGGGGCGGAGGCGCGCTGCCAGTGCCGGTCGATCAGCGCGACGGCCTGGGCGCAGATCGCCGGGATGCCATGGAAGCCGGGCAGTGCGAGGTCGGCGGTTCCGCGGTACAGCGGCTCGCGCACCGCGGCCATCGCTTCCAGCCGCGCGCGGCGGTCGGTGCCGGCCAGCAGCGGGCGCTGGGTATCGCGCGCCAGCCGGTCCAGCTGCTGTTCGATATCGGCCTGCAGCCACAGCACGTAGCCGCGCGTCGCCAGCAGGGTGCGGTTGCGTGGGTCGAGCACGGCGCCGGCGCCGGTGGCCAGCAGTACGCCGTCGTGCAGGCTGAACTCGTCCAGCAGTGCACTCTCGCGCTGGCGGAAACCGGCCTCGCCCTCGATTTCGAACACCATGCTCACGTCGGTGCCGGTGCGCTGTTCGATCTCGCGGTCGAGGTCGACGAAGCTGAGGCCATAATGCGCGGCGAGGCGTCGGCCGACCGAGGTCTTGCCGGCGCCGGTCGGGCCGATGAGGAACAGGTTGCGCGACGGATTCATCCCGTCACTTTACAGGTGTTTGGATGGCTGAACGAATCTTGCTGGCTGGCTGCGGCGACCTGGGCCTGCGCGTGGCCGCGCGGCTGCTGGCGCGCGGCCACGAAGTATGGGCGCTGCGCCGGCGTCCGCTGCCGGAAAAGCTGCCCGGGCTGCGCTGGCTGGGCGCGGACCTCGCCGCGCCGCATGGCCTGGGCGGCCTGCCGGCGGGCGTCGCGCGGCTGGTGTACCTGCCCGCCCCGGACGTACGCGACAGGGCGACGTACCGCGCGCTGTTCGTGGACGGCTTGCGCCACCTGCTGGCGGCGCTGGATGCCCGTGCGCTGCAGCAGGTGCTGCTGGTGTCGTCCAGCGCGGTGTACGGCGAGCACGACGGCGACCGGGTGGACGAGGACACCCCGCCCGTACCGCTGGGCTTCAATGGCGCACTGCTGCTCGAAGCCGAGCGCTGGCTGGCCGCGCAGGCCGTGCCGGCCACCGTGCTGCGCCTGGCCGGTTTGTACGGGCCGGGCCGGCTGCAACTGGTCGAGCGCCTGCGCGCCGGCACGCAGCGCGTGCCGCGCGCAGTGCCGCACTGGGCCAACCGCATCCATGTCGACGACGCGGCGGCGGCGATCGTGCATCTGCTGTCCCTGCCGTCGCCGCAGTCCCTGTACCTGGGCGTGGACGACACCCCGCTGCCGCTGGACCAGCTGTACGACTTCATCGCCCGGCTGCTCGACGCACCGCCGCCGCGCGAAGGCCCCGCGCCTGCCGGTGTGGGCAGCAAGCGACTGGGCAATGGCCGCCTGCGCGCCAGCGGCTGGGTGCCGCAGTGGCCGGATGCACGCGACGGCTACGCGGCCTTGCTGTCGGACTGATGCTTACCAGTCCGATAGCGCAGTCCACGGCTGGACTGTCCGCGATTCAAGAGCGCAGCCATTGAATCGGCGCAAGCGGGTCCGGGCGTGTACCGGACTTGCTGAGTCGAGAAAGTGCGGGAAAGCACTTTCTCGACAATTTGCAAGATACTTGAGCGGTCCGTCTTTCCGCCGAGGAGAATGCGCATGGCCAGTTTCCCGATCCCGCACGGCATGGTCACCACCGGCAACGAGCTGCACGGCTACCGCGTTACGCGCACGCTGGGCATCGTGCGCGGCATCACGGTGCGCTCGCGCAGCGTGGTGGGCAACCTGGGCGCCGCGCTGCAGACCCTGGTGGGTGGCAACATCACGATCTACACCGAGCTGTGCGAGAAGGCGCGCGAGGAGGCTTTCGAGCTGATGCTGCAGCATGCCGCCGCGATGGGCGCGAACGCGGTGGTCGCGATGCGCTACGACGCCAACGACGTGGCCGAGGGCGTCACCGAGGTGCTGGCCTACGGCACGGCGGTGCAGGTGGAGCCCGCCTAGCGGGCTGCCTGGCACGGCTTTGCCGGGCCGGGCGAGCCGGAAAAGTGCAGGAAGCACTTTCCCGGAGCATTAGGCAAGGCGGTTGCCGTATTTCGAGTCAGCCTGACCCTCCCCCCAGCTCCTCCCCCGGCGGGAGAGGGGAAAGTTTCGTCACGAATGGGTGAGGCCGGTCATGTGACGGTCGTCGTCGTATTCCACGCAGCTGTCGGCGAGCGCGGGCAGGGTGGCCAGGGCATGGCGGCTGAGCCGTTCGTAGTGCTGCAGAAAGCGCTCCAGCGTGGCCGCATCCATCGCCAGCGGCGCGTGCCGCGCCAGCAGCTCCTGTTCGGTCTCGCCGCGCCAGCGGCGCACCACGTCCCAGTTCGGCGCCTGCAGCACGATCAGCGCGTCGAACTTGCGCCACAGCGGCTGGTAGCCGCGCAGCTGCTTGTTGACCCAGTGGCGCCAATTGCCGTCGGCGTCCTCCTCGCGTTCCAGCCGGTTCACCGGTTCTTCCAGCGCCGCCTGCGGCTGTGGCCGGATGCCCAGCGCCCAGCCTTCCACGATCACCAGCCGCGGCGGGCGGGTGACGCGCGGCCAGCGCGAAGGCGGCATGCGCGTGTCGCGGCCCTTGTCGAAGCGCGGCCAGGACACCGGCAGCTTCTCCGAGGCCTGCGGCAGCGCGGCCAGCACCGAGAGCAGCAGCTCGATCTCGTGCGTGCCGGGCACGCCGCGGGTGCGCAGCAGCGGATGGATCTGCTGGGCCATCAGCTCGCGGTCGCCGCGCGAGTAGTAGAAATCGTCCAGCGACAGCACCTCGGTGGGCCAGCCGCGCGCCTCGGCCTGCGCCTTCATTTCGCGCGCCAGCGTGCTCTTGCCGCTGCCCTGCAGGCCGGACAGGCCGACGATGTAGGGGCGCCGCGAGCGGGCGATGCGCCCGGCGTACTGGTCCAGCAGATGGCCGGCCAGCGAGGCGTTCGGCGCCGGGGGATGCGGCCTGGCGGCGCTCATCGGCGGGCTTCCGCTTCGGGCGGCCGCAGCCGGCCGTGGACACGGGCGGGGTGGGGGATTGGGTTAAGATGGACCGGTTTCATCCGCGTCATGATGGCGCGAGCGCGCCACGATTCAAGGGAAAAGTTTCAAAGCCATGCTGAGCCCCGAGATTCTCGATACTTTCCGCCAGCTGCTGGAGCAGGCGAAGGCCTCCGGCGACCCCGAGCCCACCGCGATGAACCTGGCCAGCGTGGACGCCGATGGCCGCGTGGCCTCGCGCATCGTGCTGCTGAAAGGCGCGGACGAGCGGGGTTTCCGGTTCCACACCAACTACGACAGCGACAAGGGCAGCCAGCTGGCGGCGCACCCGCAGGTGGCGCTGTGCTTCCATTGGAAGCAGCTGCGCCACGGCGTGCAGGTGCGCGTGGAGGGCGTGGCGCGCAAGCTGCTGGCGGAGGAATCCGACGCCTACTTCGCCACCCGGCCGCGCGGCAGCCAGATCGGCGCCTGGGCCTCGCTGCAGTCGCAGACCCTGCCCGACCGCCACAGTTTCGACGAGCGCGTGGCGCGCTACGAGCGCGAGTTCGAGGGCCACGAGGTGCCGCGGCCGCCGCACTGGGGCGGCTATCTGGTGGAGCCGGACATGGTCGAGTTCTGGTACGGCGCCGAGTTCCGCCTGCACGAGCGCATGCGCTGGAGCCGGCACGGCCAGACCTGGACCCGCCGGTTGCTGTATCCGTGAGCGCGCCGGCGCCATGAGCCGTTCCCTGCCCGCCGAACATGTCGGGCAGCACGGTTTCGTGGTGCATACGCGCGGCCGCGGTTTTGCCGAGATCACCGACAAGGTCGCCGAGGTGGTGGCCGCCAGCGGCGTGCACGCGGGCATCGCCCATGTGTTCACCGCGCATACCAGCTGCTCGCTGCTGCTGAGCGAGAACGCCGACCCCGCGGTGCGCAGGGACCTCGAGCGCTGGCTGGCGCGTGCCGTGCCCGACGGCGACGCGATCTTCGAGCACGCCGCCGAGGGTCCCGACGACATGCCCGCGCACGTGCGCGCCGTGCTTACCGGCGTGAGCCTCGTGGTGCCGGTGCACGGCGGCCGCCTGCAACTGGGCACCTGGCAGGGCCTGTTCCTGTGGGAGCACCGCCGCGACCCGCACCGGCGCAAGGTCACCGTGACCGTGCTGGGACACTGAGCAGGCCAAGACGTGATGGATCATTACCCGCAGCGCATCGTCTGCCTCACCGAGGAACCCACCGAGGTGCTCTACGCGCTGGGCGAGCAGCAGCGCATCGTCGGCATCTCCGGCTTCACCGTGCGCCCGCCGCAGGCGCGCAGGGAAAAGCCCAGGGTCTCGGCGTTCACCAGCGCGAAGATCGGCGAGATCCTGAAGCTGGAACCGGACCTGGCGATCGGCTTCTCCGACATCCAGGCGGACATCGCCCGCGAGCTGGTCAAGGCTGGCGTGGAAGTGTGGATCAGCAACCACCGCAGCGTGGACGGCATCCTCGCCTATATCCGCCGCCTCGGCGCGATGGTCGGCGCGCACGACCAGGCCGCGGCCTATGCCCAGCGCGCGGAGCAGCACATCGCGGCGGTGCGCGCCGCCGCGGCGCGACTGCCGCGCCGGCCGAAGGTGTATTTCGAGGAATGGGACGAGCCGATCATCACCGGCATCCGCTGGGTGGCCGAACTGATCCAGGTCGCCGGCGGCGAGGACTGCTTCCCCGAGCTGGCGCGCGAGCCGCTGGCGAAGCAGCGCATCCTGGCGGACGGCGACGCGGTGGTGCGGCGGGCGCCGGACATCATCCTCGGCTCCTGGTGCGGCAAGCGCTTCCGCCCGGAGAAGGTGGCGGCCCGGCCCGGCTGGGACACGATCCCCGCGGTGCGCGACGGCGAGCTGCACGAGATCAAGTCGCCGATCATCCTGCAGCCGGGGCCGGCGGCGCTGTTCGACGGGCTGGAGGCGATCCACGCGGTGATTGCCGCGTGGGCGCGGCGCTGAGAGCCTGTTTACGATCTCTGCGTGTCCCGCGCCTGCAGGCTCCGGGCGCGCCCGGTTTCCCGGGGCCCCTTCCCCGTAGGCCGGGAGCGGGCCGGAGTGCGTCAGTCGATACCCAGCTTCTTCAGCTTGTAGCGCAGCGCGCGGAAGGTGATGCCGAGTTTCTTCGCCGCGGCGGTCTTGTTGTAGCGCGATTCCTCCAGCGCCTTCACGATCGCGCCGCGCTCGAGATTGCTGATGTAGTCGTCGAGGCCGCCGTCGCCGGTGGCGCTGGCCGGCGAGGGGGCGGCGACCGGCGCCGGCTGCTGGACGGATGCGGCGGTCGCGGCGTCCGCACGCGGCATGCGCTGCGGCAGCATCAGGTCGCCGGCGTCGATATGTTCGCCGTCGCACATGGCCGTGGCGCGTTCGAGGATGTTTTCCAGCTCGCGCACGTTGCCGGGGAAGTCGTAGGCTTCCAGCGCCTGTCGCGCCTCGGGCAATAATTCGCTAGGCCGGCCGCCGTCCTTGCGGGCCAGGCCCTGCAGGATGAAGCTGGCCAGCAGCGGCACGTCGCCGCGGCGCTCGCGCAGCGGCGGCACGCGCAGCTCGATCACGTTGATGCGGTAGAACAGGTCCTGGCGGAACTGGCCCTGTTCGACCAGGGCGGCGAGGTTCTTGTGCGTGGCGGAGAGGATGCGCACGTCCACCGGTATTTCCTCGCGCGCGCCGATCGGTCGCACCGCCTTCTCCTGGATCGCGCGCAGCAGCTTCACCTGCATGTGCAGCGGCAGCTCGGCCACCTCGTCGAGGAACAGGGTGCCGCCGTGCGCGGCCTGGAACAGGCCTTCCTTGTCGCCCACGGCGCCGGTGAAGCTGCCCTTCCTGTGGCCGAAGAACTCGCTTTCCATCAGCTCGGAGGGGATCGCGCCACAGTTCACCGGCACGAACGGGCCGGCGGCGCGCGGGCCCTGCTCGTGGATCAGCCGCGCCACCAGTTCCTTGCCCACGCCGGACTCGCCGGCGATGTACACCGGCGCCTGGTTGCGCGCGAGCTTGGCGATGGTGGCGCGCACCTGCTGCATCGCGGGCGAGTCGCCGATCAGCCGGTCGCCGGCGTTGCCGGCCTTGGCCGCGGTCTTGCCGCTGCGCTTTTCCTCGGCCAGCCGCAGCGCGGTGCGCACCAGCTGGCGCAGCATCTGGATGTCCACCGGCTTGGAGACGAAATCGAACGCGCCGGCCTTCAGCGCGTTCACCGCGGCGTCCACGTTGCCGTAGGCGGTGATCATCGCCACCGGCATTTCCGGATGGTTGGCGGCGATGTGCTCGACGATTTCGTGGCCGTTGCCGTCGGGCAGGCGCATGTCGGTGAAGCACAGGTCGTAGGTCTTGCCGGCCAGCGCGCGGCGCGCCTCGGCGACAGTGCCCACGGCATCGACCTGCAGATCCATCCGCCCCAGCGTGATGGTGAGCAGTTCGCGGATGTCGCGCTCGTCGTCGATGACCAGGACGGTCTGCTGGCTCATGGGTCGTGGCGGTAAGTAGCGAGGGGTACCGGTCAGGATACCCGCCGCGCCGACGAGGGGCAAAACACCGGCCCTGTGGCTCAGAGCCTGTTCAATATCCCGGCGCGGGCCACGCGTAGATCGTGGACAAGTTCTCAGCGAGCCAGCCGTCGTCCGAAGAAGTCGACGATGGCGGCGTAGGCCTGCCGCGACTCGGGCAGTTCCGGGTCGGAGAAGAACGAGTGCCACATGCCTTCCCATACGCGCAGCTCGGTGGGTACGCCGGCCTGGCGCAGCAGTTCGTTGCTGTGCACCACCGAGCTCAGCGCCATGTCGCGCGTGCCGGTGATCAGCAGCGCGGGCGGGAATTTCGCCAGCAGCGCGGGCGAGAGGCCGGGCTGCACCAGCGGGTCGTGCGGATCGGCCCCGTGGAAGTAGGGGATCGCGGCCAGGTCCAGCGGGTGGGCCGGCACGCCCTGGCCGTTGAGCAGCGGCGCGACGTATGCCGAGTCGCCGCCGAGGTCGGTCAGCGCGCCGCAGAACATGCCGATCGCGCCGGGGACCGGCAGGCGGTCGTGGATGAAGCGCGCCACCGCCTCGCCGGTGAGGATGCCGCCGGCCGAGCAGCCGTAGATGCCGATCTGCTCCGGTCGGTGGGTCTTCAGCAGTTCGCGGTAGACCTTTTCGACATCGACGCTGGCGGCGGGGAAAATGTGTTCGGGGCCCAGCCGGTAGTCCACGGCGATCACCTCGATGTGGCCGAGGCCGGCGATCGGGACGGCCTCGACCAGGGCGCCGCTGTGCGCGCCCCACAGGAAGGCGCCGCCGTGCAGGTTCAGCAGCACGCGATGGCGGTTCTCCGGCGCCACGCCCCGCGCCGGCAGCACCACGTCGACGCCCACGCCGGCGATGGTGTCGCGGTGCGTCCGCACCGGATAGATCTTCTCCATGCGTGCGACCCGCGCGCTGTTCATGCGGTCGTAGAAAGCGCGGCTCTCGGCGATCGGCGCGCTGAGCGGCGGCGCCTTGCTGCCCGCGGCCAGCATCTGCGGGAAGAACGCGCGCGCCTGCGGCGAGGCGAACGCGGAGTAGGGCACGCTGGCGGCAGGGGCGGCGACGGTGCCGTCGGGCCGCACGCCCGGCTGGCTGTGCTGGGCGATGGCGCCGCTGGCGAACAGGCCGCCGCAGAGCAGCAGTGCCGGGGCAAGGCGCGAAAGGCGTGGGCGGTTCATGCTGGGTCCTCGCTGGGTGCCGATGGAGGCCGTACCGGGCGGCGATGCGTGCGGCAAACGGCGTTCAGTGCGCCGCGGGCTTTCCGCCCGCGCTGTCCTCGAACAACTGGCGCAGCTTCAGGTACACGCCATTGGTCCAGCCGAAACCGACCACGTTCTGCGTGTAGCCGGCGGTGATCTTCACCGTGGCGTTGCCCTGCGCCATGTTGTATTTCTCGCGGATCGTGCCGTCGTCGGCGTAGCCGCGGTCCACGCTGGCCATGAACTTGCCGGCCAGGCGGTGCGCGTCGGCATGGAAGCCGTAGGCATCGAGTCCCGCGGTCGCCAGCCAGTTCGTGGGCGCCCAGCCGTAGGGCGCGTCCCACTGCGCGCCGGTGACGCGCGTGCTCATCGCCAGTCCGCCGCGCTGCTCGAACAGGGCGAGTTTGCCGCGCAGCGCCTGCGCTTGCGCGGGGGATGCGGCGCCCGCCCACAACGGATAGAACATGCTGAGATAGGGATCGTGCGAGGGCTTGCCCGCCACGAAGTCGTAGTCCATGTACATGCCCTGCGCGGCTTGCCACAGGTAGCGGTCCATCGCCGCCTTGCGCGCCGCGGCCGCCTGTTGCCAGCGCGCGGCATCGGCGCGCTTGCCGAGTTCCATGGCGAAGTCGCGCAGTTCGCGTTCATAGCGGTAGAGCAGGCTGTTCAGCCCCACCGGCGCGAAGTGGTGGGTAAGGCCGGCATACGGACCGAAGTGGAAGTTCACGTCGAAGCCCGATTCGCGCATCGCGCGGTCGCCAAGGTAGTAATCGGCGGTCAGGCGGTAGCCGGCCGCCCACGCATCGGCGCAGACCTTCGATGCCACGGTGTCGCAGCTCGCGGTTTTCAGCCGTGCCGCTTCGGCGTCGTCGGGATGCTGCGGCGCCTTGACCAGGTAACCGGGATCTTCCGCGCGGTGCGCCAGCAGCCAGCGGATCACGCCCCGGTAATAGCCGGCATCGTGCGCTTCCAGCACCGGGCCGCGGCCGTAGTCGAAATAGCGCGCCAGGCCGGTATCGCCGGCGCGGTGCCCGGGCCGCAGCCAGAGGTCGTGGTTGCGCACCGCCAGCGGGTAGGCCTGCGCCAGCCAGGCGCGCCGTTCGGCCGCGTTGCGGAAGCTGGCGGGGTCGTCGAGCAGCGCCTGGATCATTGCGCCGAGGAAGGGCGGCTGCGAGCGGCTCAGGTAGTAGCTGCGGTTGGCGTTGAGCACGCCGCCGTAGTGCCGCACCTCGAACAGCGCGTTGTCCACCATGTCGCGCGCCAGCGCCTCATGGTGGTCGGCGAGCAGGCCCAGTTCGATGAAGTAGCTGTCCCAGCCGTACATCTCGTTGAAAAAGCCGCCGGGCACCACGTAGGGGTGCGGCAGGTAGAGCAGCCCCTGCACCGGCAGCGTGGCGGGGTCGAAATCGCCGAGCTGGCGGATCGTCCGCGGCAGCCTGCGCAGTTCGACGTGGCAGGCCTGCGCGATGCGCGGCAGGTCGTCCGGCATCGGCAAGCGGTATGGCAGGTAGATCGCGAGTTGCGCATCGCCCGGTCCCTTGCCGAAGGCGGAGCAGTCGTCCATCCGGCGCGTGAGCGTGGACCAGGCGTGGTGGATGTAGTCCAGCGTCTTCGCGGGATCGGGCGTGGCCGCCGAGGCGGCCGGCGCGGCCGGCAGCGCGAGCAGGAGAGCGGCGATGCAGGTGCGGATTTTCATGGGCGGGGATTTCCGGTGGATGGCGTGGCGGTCATCGACAGCACGGGCCTGCCGTCGGCGCCGCGCCGCACGCTGATGTCGTAGTGCCGGCCGCGGAAGCTGAGATGACGCAGCGTCAGCGCGGTCCAGCGCGCGGGCAGCAGCGGCGGGTAGGCCGGCACCAGCCCCTGCGGCTCGATGCGCAGGCCAGTGAAGCCGTAGAGGATGTTCTGCAGCATGCCGCCGCTGGCGGTGAGGAAGTAGCCGGTGTTGTTGTGTGCGGTTTCGGTGCGCACGTCGAACGGCGGCTGCACCACGTGCGCGCGGAGATTGCGCTCGAACCACTTGTCGGCGTCCACGCTGTCGCCGGCGGCGGCCGCGGCGATCGACAGCGGGGCGAGGCCCATGCTGTTCGGGTCGTGGCGCGAGTGCTCGATCGGGCCCAGCGCATAGGCGTAGTCGCGGCGGCGCACGGCCTCACTCATCGGCAGGTCCAGCGCGGGCAGCGCGAGCATCGGCAGCGCGCTGCCGCCCCAGCTGTCGCGGTCGTGCGGCACGGAGGGGTCGAAGTCGAGGTGGTGGCCGTCCCGGTCGGAGAACGGCAGGTACAGCCTGTCCGCGACCTCGGCCCAATGCGGATCGGGCGCTTCGCCGAGCACGGCGGCGGCCGCGCCGGCGATGCGCAGCGCCTTGCGCGCCACGGCATTGGTGTAGGTGTCGTTCGGCACGTCGCTGTAGTCCTCGTCTACCGAGGTGACGTGCTCGATCTCGTAGCGCTGTTTCGCCGCGACCCAGGTGGCGCGGCTGGCCCAGAACTCGGCGACGGCGCGGATCACCGGCCAGCCGTGCCGGCGCAGCCAGTCCCGGTCGCCGCTGGCGAGCCAGTACTGCCACTGCGCGATGGCGACGTCGCCGTCGACGTGGATCTCGCGCTCGTCGAGCACCTGGGCCGAGTGCGGGGTCTGCGAACTGCCGTCGCCGGGATCGGCCTCCCACGGATACATCGCGCCGCGCAGGCCGCGGGCGCGGGCGCGCGCCTCGGCCGCCGGCAGCGTGCGGGCGCGGAACGCCACCAGCGACTTCGCGCGCTCGGGATGCAGCAGGAGCAGGGCGGGGAACACCCAGCTGTCGCTGTCCCAGAACACGTGGCCGGCATACCCCGGCGTCATGCCGCAGGCGCCGGTGGCCCAGGCGGTGCCGGGCGTCACATTGGACAGCAGGTAGTAGAGGTCGGCATGCACGATGCGCTGCGCGGCGGGGTCGCCGTCGATCACCACGTCGGACTGCCACAGCGCATGCCAGGCCTCCTGTTGTGCACGCAGCAGCGCGTCGAAACCCTGGCTGCGCGCCTGCGTGGCCAGCGCGAGGTCGGCCTGCGCGTCGCCGCCCCAGCCGGCGCGCGAGACAGCGGCGAACTTGGCGAAGCGGTAGGTGTGGTCCTTGCGCACGTCCACCACCACGTCGAGCGCGAGGCGCAAGCCATCGCGCACCACCCTGGCCGAGACGGGATGGATGCCCTGCGGCAGCGACACGGCCACCGCCTCGGCCATCGCCGCGCCGTTCGCGGCGCGGCCGTCCAGCCACAGGCTGAGCTGCGCGGCATCGCCGCCGCGGCCCAGCACGGCGGTGGTGCCGGGATACCACAGCGCGGCGCGGTCCGGCGTGGCGGGCGCGACGGGCTGCAGCTTCAGGTGGTACTTGTCCAGTTCCCGGTGCATTGCCGCATCGGTGAGACGGGCCAGCGCGAGGCGCGGCTGGTGCGGCGCCCAGGCGTCCAGCGCGAAGGACAGCTCCACGCGGCCGTCGAAATGCGGCGTGAGGGTGAGCCGGCTGCCGGCGAGGTGGGGCGATGCCTGGCTCACCAGCGAGAGGATTTCGATGTCGGTGGCGCGTCCGCCGTCGTGGTAGGCATAGCGCGTGGCCAGCGTGCCGTCGTGCATGTCCAGGGTCTGCGCGTAGTCCCGGAAGTGCGCGGTGTCCAGCGGTGCGGCGTTGAGCCAGGCGCCGCCCCCGGCGCGGTAGTCGATGCCGCTCCAGGCGGGCACGACGGCCGGGCGCGCCATGTCGCCGGGGCTACGGTCCATGAAGGCGACGAGGTAGGCCGGCGTGTCCTCGGTACCGCGCGGCGCGGTCAGGGTGGAGGCGTAGCCGTTGCCCAGTTGCCCGGGAAAATAATCGACCCAGTCCGCCGCGCTGGCCCGCAATACGAAGCCGGCATCGGTAGCGGCAAGAGCGGGCGCCATCGCCAGCGCGACCCAGGCCGCGGCGCTGGCGGCGCGCTTCATGCGGGTGTTCCCGGCACGGCGTCGAAAGCGACGGTCAGGCGGGCCTGCCCGCCGTGGAACGGCACCGTGCCGTGCCAGGCGTAGGAGGGGAACAGCACCAGCATGCCGGGCGCGGGACGCACCATGTGCTGCGCGCGCAGCGGCGGCAGCGTCGCGATGCCGGGCTCGCCGAAGGCGAGGCAGCCGTCCGGCGTGGCGGCGTCGGCCATGCCGTCGGGCAGGTCGACGTAACAGGCTGAGGAGATCCAGCCGCGCGGATGCACGTGGCTGGCGTGGAAGCCCGCGTCGCGCAGCCGCACCGACCAGCTGCCGTTGAAGCGATAGCTGCCGCGGTTGCGCCGGCGCAGCGGGTCGTCGCCATGGCCGATCTGCGCGAGGTAGTCGCGGATAGGCGCGTCGAAGGCGCGGAACAGCGCGCGGATCGCCGGATCGTCGTGGCGCGCGAGATCTTCGGTGGTCTCGGTGCCGTGGCGCAGCGACTGGAACAGCAGTGGATGGCCCTGCGGATCGTGCAGGCGTTCCAGGCTGCGCCTGAGGTCGGCGAGGAAGGCATCGAGGTGCGGCCAACCGTCCGGCGTTTGCAGTTGGTACGGCTTCACCAGCCGCGCATAGTCGCAGTACGCGTCGTGGCGCGGGTCGCCGAGCAGCCGCCATGCGGTGGTCTGCAGCGCGATCAGGTACTGGTCGTCAGGCGCGTCGGCGAGCAGGGCTGCGCAGTGGGCCAGCGCCTGCTCAGGCTCGCCGCTGCCGAGCAGGGCGGCGGCGAGCAGGTTGCGCGCCGCGGGCGTGGCCGAACGGGCCAGCGCGCGCTCGGCCAGGCTGCGCGCCGCGGCCGGATCGACGTCGAGGGCGGCGAGTCCCGCGCGCACCAGCAGGGCCGGCGAGGCGTGCGGCCGCGCGGCTGCGCCGGCGAGGCAGGCCAGCGCGCCGCGCGCATCGCCCGCGCCCTGCAGGATCGCGGCCTTGGCGGCGAGCAGGGCCTCGTCGCCGGCGAAGCGTTGCAGCGCACTATCGAGCAGCGCGGTGGACTGCGCGAGGTCGCCGCTGCGCATCCACACCAGCCGCGCCAGGTGGTCGTGCGCCTCGACGTTGCGCGGTTCCTGCAGCAGGCCGTCGCGCAGGGCGGCCTCGGCGCGCGCGAATTCGCCGAGCGCCAGCAGGCTGCGCGCCTGGGTGAAGTGCACGCCGGCGGCGCGATGCCCGTGCGCCAGCGCACGGCTCGCCATGCGTTCGGCGTCGCGGTGGCGGTCGGCGGCGGCCAGGGCGATGGCGAGCGCATGGGTTGCGCCAGGCTGTCCAGGCGCGGCTTCGGCGAGGCGCCGGTAGAACGCGACCGCGTCGTCGCGGCGGCCCAGTGCGGCGAGTGCGTTCACGTGCTGCGCGACCAGCTCGGCCGGTGCGCGGCCGGTGGCGCACAGCGGTTCGGCGACCGCCAGCGCCTCGGCCGGACGCTGGCGGTCGTTGCAGTGGCGCGCCAGCAGCAGGGCGGCCTGCGGCAGTTTCGTGGCGGCGCGGCGCAGCAGCGGTTCGGCCTCTTCGCCGCGGCCGCCGTTGAGCAGCAGCTCGCCCAGCGTGGCGAGGGTGGGCGCCCAGTTCGGGTCCAGCGCCAGCGCCCGGCACAGCAGCGCCTCGGCGCCTTCGGCGTCGCCGAAGCCCAGGCGCAGGCCGCCGAGCAGGCGCAGGGCTTCCACGCAGTCCGGATGCTCCGCGACGATGGCCTGCAGCCGTTCATACGCGCTGCGCGGGTCGCCGCCCTGCAGCAGCGCGCCGACCTGGCGCATGGATTCGAGCAGCGTGGGTGCAGTAGTAGGCATCAGCTTGTGTGTGGCCGTTCGCCCGGCCCGACCGTTCGCCCTGAGCGTAGCGTCGAAGACGCGAAGTCGAAGGGCAGGTGCGCAGCCAGGCACTTGACTTCCTCGCTCCTCAAAGCGCGACCATCCATGGTCGCTCCCCGCGTCGCCGCTGCGCGGCTACGCTCAGTGCGAACGGTTGGGGATGCGTCAGAGTTCATGGCGCACCAGCTTCGCCTTGCCCGTCGTGTCGCGCTCCACGCTGATGTCGTAGCGCTTGCCACGGAAGCTCACGCCCTTCAGCGTGAGCGACTTCCATGCCGGCGGCAGCACCGGCGCGTAGGCAGGGTCCAGCCCCTTGTCGTCGATGCGCAGGCCGGTCAGGCCGTAGAGCAGGCTCTGGATGTAGCCGGCCGAGGTGGCGAGGATGTAGCCGGCGTTGTTGGCCGCCGTCTCGGTGCGCACGTTGAACGGCGGCTTGAGGAAGCCGACGAGGTTGCGCTGCAGCCAGTCGCCGGCGGCCTTGCCGTCGCCGAGTTCCGCCTCGCCCACGGCCAGCATCACCATCATCATCTCGTTGGGGTCGTCGCCGTGCGTCTTCAGCTCGTGCAGCTGGAACGCGAAGTCGTTGCGGCGCACGGCGTCGCTCATGGCCAGGTCGAGATTGGGGTACATCAGCCAGGCCAGCGAGGAACCCATCCAGGTGATCTTGTCGTGCGGCACCGAGGGATCGAAGTCGTAGTGGCGCTGCGCCGCCGCGTCGAACGGGATGTACATCCGGTCGGCGATGCGCGACCACTGCGGGTCGGGCTGCGCGCCGACCAGCTTCGCCGCCGCGACGGCGATGCGCAGCGCCTTCTGCGCGGCGGCGTTGGTGAAGGCGTCGTTGGGCACGTCGTCGTAGGCCTCGTCGGGCGAGGTGACGTGCAGGATCGCGTAGCGGCCGTGCGCCTTGTCCCAGCTGACGCGGCTGGCCCAGAACTCGGCCACGCCCCGGATCACCGGCCAGCCGTCGCGCTTCAGCCAGTCCATGTCGCCGCTGGCCAGCCAGTACTGCCACTGCGCGATGGCGATGTCGGCGTTGACGTGGATCTCGCGGTACACGTCGTAGGCGAAGTGCGGCGTGTTGTCGACGCCGGTCTGCGGGTCGGCCTCCCACGGATACATCAGCCCCTTGGCGCCGTACTGCTTCGCGCGCGCCAGCGCGGGCTGCATGGTGCGGTGGCGGAACATCACGATCGGCTTGGCGCGCTCGGGATGCAGCAACAGCAGCGCGGGGAACACCCACGAGTCGCTGTCCCAGAACGCGTGGCCGGCGTAGTTGGGGGTGAGCGCGCAGGCGCCCATCGGCCAGGCGGTGCCCACCGTGGTGTTGGACAGTAGGTAGTACAGGTCCGAATGCACGGCCTTCTGCACCTGCGGGTCGCCGTCGACCACGATGTCGGACTGCCACAGTGCGTGCCATGCGTCGCGGTGGCGCGCGAGCAGCCGGTCGAAGCCGGTGTCGCGCGCCTGCGTGGCGAGCGCGAGGTCGGCCTTGGCGTCGCCGCCCCAGCCTTCGCGCGCGAGGGCGACGTACTTGGTGAAGGCGTAGCTCTTGCCCCGTTCGACGTGCACCACGAGGTCGAGCGAGAGCTTGTACGGCCCCTTGGACAGCTGCGCGCTCTTCACCGCGAGACCGGCCGGAAGCTGCAGCGCGGCAGCCTCGGCCATGCCCAGGCCCTGCTTGGCGCGGCCGTCCAGCCACAGCGTCAGCGCCTTGGCGTCGCCGCCGTCCGACAGCACCCGGGTGTAGCCGGGGTACCACACCGGCGCGCGGTCCGGCGTGGGCACGGGCTTGTTGTCGAGGTTCTGCCCGCTGGCGATCACCGCGGCGATCATCTGATCGCCGCTCATGCTGCCGATCGGGAAGCGCGGCTGGTATTCCGACCACAGCCGGATCGGGAAGCTGAGCTGCACATCGCCGTCGAACCGCGGGGTGATCGTGAAGCGGATGGCGGCGAGGTGCGGATCGGCCTGGCTGACGAAGCTCTGCACTTCCACGCCGGTGGACTTGTTGGCGTAGTCGAAGTCGTAGCGCGTGGTCAGCGTGGCGTCGTGCATGTCCAGCGTCTGCGTGTAACCGGCGAAGATCTTCGGGTCCAGCCGCGTCGCGTTGAGCCAGCCGCCGCCGGGGTTGTAGTCGATCTCGTTCCAGCCCGGGACCGCGGCGGGGCGGGCGATGTCGCTCTTGTCGTAGTCCATGAACGCGACCATGTAGCTGCGGTCGGGCTCGGTGCCGCGCGGCGAGGTCATCACCGAGAAGTAGCCGTTCGCGAGATAGCTCGGGAAGTAGTTGCCGAAGTTTTCGCTGGTGCCGGTGAGCAGGAAACCGGGATCGGCGGCGGTGTCCGCGGAGGCCTGGCCGAGTGGCAGCAGCAGGGCGAGCGCGAAGACGGAAGACAATCGGCGGCGGGTCGGCATGGCGTGTTTCTCGGCTGTTGCAGTCTGCTGCGGCGTGTTCAGTGCGCGGGGCCGTACGGGTCGGTGACGCCGGCCATCCAGGGATCGTGGGTGGCGATGCGCCACGCCGCCAGTTGCGCGCGCAGTGCGTCCAGCGTAGCGGCGTGTGCGGGGTCGCAGGCGAGGTTGACCACCTCGTCCGGGTCGGCGGCGAGCTCGTACAGCTCCTCCGCGGGGCGATGCAGGAAGGCCTCCACGCTGCGCCTGCCCAGCCGCGCGCCCGGCGTGGCGAGGATCGCCCGCCAGCTCGGCGAGCCCGCCACGTCGCCCGCCACCGGCACGGTGAGCGAGGGTTCCAGGTTGAGGAAATAGCTGTGGCTGCGCGTGCGCACCGAGCGCACCGGGTAGTACTGGTTGATCTCGTGGAAGCTGCGCGTGGCGAACACGCGATCCCAGCCGACCGGGTCGGGCGTTTCCAGGATGGGCAGCAGCGAGCGCCCGGGCAGCGGCGCGTAGCGGTAGCCGGCCGGCGCCGCCACGCCGGCCCAGTCGAGGATGCTGGGCGCGATGTCCACCCAGCTGGCCATCGCGCGGCAGCGCAGGCCGCCGGCCTGCCGCAGCGGCGAGCGCACGATCAGCGGCAGGTGGATGCCTTCGCGGTAGAGGTTGTCCTTGGCCGCGGGGAAGGCGCGGCCGTGGTCGCTGAGGTAGATCACCAGGGTGTCGTCGGCGTGGCCGGCGGCGGCGAGCTCGGCGAGCATCAGGCCCACGCCGCTGTCGAGCCGGCTCACCGCCTCGCAGTACTCGGCGAGGTCCCCACGCACCGCGGGCAGGTCGGGCAGGTGCGGCGGGATGCGCACGTCGGCGGGCGCGTAGCGGCGACGCGGCACCTGCGGCCAGTCGCGGGTGTTGGCGAACTGCGAGGGGTCGCCGGCGCGGTGCGGGTCGCTGTAGCCCACGGTGAGGAAGAACGGGCGGCCGCCCTGCGCGCGGATCCAGGCGCCAGCCTCGCGCGCCATCGCGGCCACGTCGCGCTGGCCGGGCCGTTCGGGCAGCAGCCAGGCGTCGTAGTCGAGCAGGATCTCCGGCTTCACGTGCAGCTTGCCCACGATGGCGGTGGCGTAGCCGGCCTGCTTGAGCATCCACGGCAGCGTCTTCACGTCGTCGCGCAGCGAGAAGTTGTGCACGTCGTGCGACAGCCCGTACATGCCGTTGGTGTGCGCGTACAGCCCGGTGTACAGCGTGGCGCGGCTGGAACTGCAGGAGGAGACCGCGGCATAGGCCTCGGTGAACAGCGTACCCTCGGCGGCCAGCCGGTCGAGCGCGGGCGTGTGCACCGCGCCGCCGTCGCAGCCCAGGTCGTAGCCGTGGTCGTCGGCCACCATCAGCAGCACGTTGCGCGGGGCGGCGGTCATGCGGCTTCCCCGGCGATTGCGGCGGGCGGCGGCAGCCGGTCGACCTTGCGCTTGAAGAAGAACAGGCTCACCAGCATCAGCGAGATCGGCAGCAGCGAGAAGTAGAAGGCGTGGATGCCGCCCAGGCCCGCGAACACCCGCGCAGTGACGTAGGAGCCGGTGGTGCCGCCCAGCGCCGAGACGACCACGATCAGGCCGGTCATCGCCGCGTGCATGGGCTTGGGCAGCGAGCTCAGCGAGACCGAGTTGATCACCGGGTAGATCGGGCCCATCAGCAGGCCGAGCAGGGGGATCAGGTAGGCCGCCAGCGGCGCGTGGAACCAGTCGATGCCCGGCCGCGCCGCCACGCCGCGGGCCAGCGGCAGCGCCACGATCACCAGCAGCCCCATGCCGACCACGCAGGCGTTCAGCAGCGCGTACCAGTGCACCCGGCGCAGCGCCAGCACGGCGAGGAAGCGGCCCAGGCCGATCATGCCGGCGAGGATGCTGGCGAACTGGATGCTCATCGCGTTCGGCAGCTTCAGCACCTCGTTGTTGAAGGTGGGCAGCCAGGTGCCGAAGCTCTGCTCGATCATCGGGTACAGGAATACCGAGACCAGGAACACGTAGACCAGCGGCCGCGCCAGCAACCGCGCCATCTCCAGCGCCGCATCGGCCATCGAGCGGTTGTGCCCGTGCAGGTGCGCGGCGCCTTCGTCGAGCCGCGCGCTGGCGAGCAGCAGCAGGGTGAAGGCGCACAGTCCGGCCAGCGTCCAGTACACATTGAGCCAGGCCGGGTCGCCCGGGTTGGCGGGGTCGACGTACAGGCTGAACAGCCAGTTGCCGCCCAGCACGCCCACCATGAACAGGCCCTCGATGGTGTTGGTCAGCCGGGTGTGCGCGGCCTTGTCGGCGGTGAGCAGGCCGATCGAGGAATACACGCCGACCTTGGCCAGCGCGAACGAGAAGCCCACGCTGGCGAACAGCAGCCGCGTGGTGAGGAAGCCCGGATACAGCGGCATCAGCACGCAGGCTGCGCCGACGATCGCCACCGCCAGCATCATCGAGCGGCGGTAGCCCATCAGCGGCAGGAACGAGGCCACCGCGAACGAGGCGACGGCGATGGTGAGGTCCTTGTAGCGTTCCAGTGCGCTGGCCGCGGGCTTGTCGATGCCGAAGCTGGCGATCGACTGCAGTATCACCGTGCCCACGCTGTTGAGCAGGATCGCGAAGACCACGTAGGTCAGCGCGAGTGCGGCGATGATGCGGAATCGGTTCATGCGATGCCTGTGGACGGGATCGTGTGGGCCGGCGGCGCTGGCCGGGTTCGTCGCGCGCTTCACGACGGCATGGTGCAGGCGCCGCCATCATCCGGCATGCCAATCCATGGCCTGCCGGACACACGCGGTGTCCGGCAGGTCGACGGCGCCCACGCTCCTAGAAGCGGTACTTCACCTGCAGGTTGACCTCGCGGCCCTCGATCGAGCGGGCCAGGATCACGCCGCCCGCGCTGGCGAAGCCGAACAGCCGCGAGTTGCCTTCGGTGATGCCGATCTGGTTGGTCATGTTGGTGCCCTGCAGGCTGTACTGCCAGTGCGGCCCGACGTTCGCGCTGACGCCGAAGCTGAGGTCGTAGTAGTTGCCCAGCGGCTGCTGCTCGATCAGGTCGCCGTAGCGGTTGCCCACGTACTCGTAGGTCAGCCAGAGCTTCAGGTCGCCCCAGGCGGCCGGCAGGTCGTAGGAAGGCGTCAGCCGGAACTGGAACTTCGGCTGGCGTTGCAGCTGCATGCCGTTGAGGCTGGCGCAGCCCGGCAAGCCGTCTTGCTGCGTATAGGGCGTGCAGGCCGCGCTGTGCGTGTAGTGGCCGTCCATGTAGTCGCCGGTGAAGGCGATCGAGGCGTGCGCGAACGGCTTGATCACGGTGTCGAAGTTGATGCCCTTGGTCGCCGAGGCGTAGTCGAAGGAGAACTGCGAGCCGTCGCCGTAGGTGATGGTGTAGGGCACGTTGTAGAACAGCTTGCGGTAGGCGCTGATGTCGGCGTAGATCCAGTCGGCCTGGTACTTGAAGCCCACTTCCATGTTGTGGACCTTCTGCACCGGCGTGCTCGGCAGGCCGCGCAGGTCGTCGAAGCCGGGGAAGTGCACGCCGTCGTTCACGCGCACGTAGGCGCTCATGTTGTCGTTGAACTGGTAGTTGGCGCCCAGCGTCCAGGATGGCGCGGTCTTCTTGTAGTCGATGGTGCTGTAGCCGGACGTGAAGTAGGTCGAGCTGTTGTTCCACAGCGTGGACGGGTCGTCGTCCAGGTCGCCGGTGGCGGTGTTCAGGATGCGGCCGTCGGCCTTCTGGCGCTCCACGCGCACGCCGCCGTCGAACAGCCAGGAGCCGACTTTCCACGAGTCGGCAAGGAAGAACGCGGTGTTGAAGCCGTTCCACGACTCGCCGATCGAGCTGGGGCCGCTGACGAAGCCCTGCGGGCTGGCCAGCACGTCGCCGTTGCTCAGCACGACGGAGATCGGCTTCGGGTTGTTCTTGGCCTGCAGCAGCTGGTTGTTGCCGAGGAACCAGGTGTCGTGGTCGCTGTAGACGGCGGTGTAGTTGCCCAGCGTCAGCGTGTTGCCGTCGAACAGCTCCTTGCTGATGTGGAACTCGTTGGTGGCGCCCTCCAGGCGCTTGTGCACGTACCACAGGCCCTGCGTGGTGACGTTCTGGTTCATGCCGGCCGCGCCGCTGCCGTCGGTGTAGGTGGCGGTCGCGGCCAGGCCGGCGTCGGCACCGGTCTCGGCGCCGGCGATGTAGTCGGCCAGCGTGGTCGGGTTCAGCCCGGTGCTGAAATACGAGATGGTGTTCATCTGGCCGCCGGTGAAATTGAGCTTGTCCGACAGCGACCAGCCGTCGCCGAAATCGAGGTCCAGGTTGGCGCCGAACGTGCGCATGGCCGAGCCGCGGCCCTTGGCCAGGTTCACGTCGAGGCCGCCCGGCGTGCAGCCGGCGGTGTTGCAGGGGGTGGTCTGGATGAACTCGTACTGGTCGGCCTTGCTGCCGAAGGTGCCGGTGAGCGGGCTGAAGCCGGGGTAGTCGGAGAAGTCGCCCTTGCTCGGGTTGTAGATCGGCGTGTCGGTGACGAACTGGTTGTGGTCGCGCACGGCGCGGGCGTAGAACATCAGCGAGCCGTTGTCCAGGTCGTGGCTCAGCGTGGCGGTCAGCTGGCCGCCGTTGTCGGCCGGGAACTGCGGGTCGCGCACGCCGTCCGACTTGCGCCAGAAGCCGCCGATGCTGCCGTACCAGGACTGGCCGATCGGAAAGCCGTAGAAGCCGTCCAGCCGTTCCATGCCTTCCGAACCGTAGGTGACGCCGATGTCGCCGGAGGGCGTCGAGGTGCCTTCGCGCAGGATGAAGTTGCCGACGAAGCCGGGCTGGCCGTTGCCGTACAGCACCGACGGGCCGCCCTGCACCGCCTCCAGGCGGTCGATGGTGTCGTCCAGGCGGAAGATCGAGGACTGCTCGAAGAACGACAGCGAGGACATCGGGTACAGCGGCGAGCCGTTGAGCTGCAGCGTGACGTAGGGCGCGTCGCCGCCGCCGGGGAAGCCGGCCACCTCGATGTTGGCGCCGGTCTGGCCGCCGGAGGATTCGGGGAACACGCCAGGCGAGATCTTCAGCAGGTCGGCCACACTGACCGGGTTGGCTTCCCTGATCTGCTGCCGCGTCGCGGTGGTGATCGAATAGCTGGCGTCGATCTTCTTCACGCCGCCGGCCGCGGCGACGCCGGTGACGACGACGGTCTGCAGCGATTGCGCATTCTTGGGGTTGGCCTGCTGCGGCGCCCGCTTCGCGGCGGGCGCCTGCGGCGACGGCGTTTCGTCCTGGGCATGGGCGGCGCCGGCCATGAAGGCGGCGGCGATGGCTGTCGACAGCGCCAGCCGGGTCAATTGCTTGCTGTTCATTGCGTTACTCCCCACCGTGCAGATTGTGATGGCACGCTTGTCGGTGCCGTTCGACCGCTTATGTCGTGAGCTGGCTGATGTCGAATGCGGCGATGTTCGGCAGCAGCACGTCCGCGCTGGCCAGTGCCTCCGCCTGGCCGATTCCCACCGCCGCCATCCCCGCGGCGTGAATGCTGGCGATGCCCGCCGCGGCGTCCTCCACGCCGAGGCAGTCCGCCGGCGCCAGGCCGAGGCCGGCGGCGGCGGCCAGGAAGATTTCCGGATCGGGCTTGGAGCGCGCGATGCGGCTGGCGTCGACCACGTAGTCGAACAGCCCGGCGATGCCCAGCCGTTCGAGCAGTTGCGGCGCGTTGCGGCTGGCCGAGGCCAGCGCGGCCTTGAGTCCGGCGGCGCGCACCGATTCCACCGCGGCGCGCGCGCCGGGCAGCAGGTGGCGCGGCTCGAGGCGGCCGATCAGTTCGACGTAGCGGGCGTTCTTGCGCGCCGCCAGGCCGGCCTTTTCCTCGTCGCTGTAGCGGCGCGGCGCGCGTTCCAGCAGGATCTCCAGCGAGCCCATGCGGTCGACGCCCTTCATGCGCTCGGCGGTCGCCTCGTCGAACGGCGCGCCGATCTCGGCGGCCAGTTGCTGCCATGCCGCGCGATGCAGCACGGCGGTGTCGGCGAGCACGCCGTCGAGGTCGAAGATCACCGCCTTCACCGCGTGCGTTGCCGCGGCAGGCAGTCGCAGTGACTCGCCTTGGCGCAGGCGCTGCGGTTGGCCGCGGTGCAGGAAATTCAGCGCTTCTCCCTCGGCCAGCGTGTAGCGCACGCCGGTGGCATCCACTTCCACGCGCAGTAGCGCGTCGCGCCAGCGCAGGCCGAAGCGGTAGCCGCGCCAGGCGCCGGGCAGTTGCGGCGCCAGCGCAGGTAGGCCGTCGTGTACGCGCAGGCCGCCGAACCCCCAGGTCAGCGCCAGCCAGCTGCCGGCCATCGCCGCCATGTGCAGGCCGTGCCCGGCGTTGCCGTGCGAGTCGTCCAGGTCCACCCGCAGGGTGTCGAGGAAGTAACGGTAGGCCTGCGCCTCGCGGCCCACCTCGGCGGCGAGCACCGCGAAGGTGGAGGCGGACAGCGTGGAGTCGTGCACGGTGACGCCTTCGTAATAGTCGAAGTTGCGCCGCTTGGCGGCCACGTCCACGTCCTCGCCGGCCAGCATCAGCGCCAGCAGGGTATCGGCCTGCTTGCACACCTGGTGGCGGTAGATGGTCAGCGGGTGCCAGTGCAGCAGCAGCGGCCGCAGCGATGGATCGCGCATCTGCCCGGGCGTGAGCCGCGGCTTGTCGAGGAAGCCGTCGTCCTGCGGGAAGATGCCCAGCGCGGCATCGACCGGCAGGTACATCGCCTCGGCGGCCCGGCGCCACTGCGCCGGTTCGTCCGCGGCGAGGCCGATGCGCCCGGCCAGCGCGGCATGCTCGGCCGGGTGCGCGGCGGCCAGCCACTCGACGGCGGCGGCGGCATCGCGCAGGTGCCGCTGCGCCATGCGGTTGGTGTAGTGGTTGTTGTCGACCAGGGCGGAGTATTCGTCCGGCCCGGTGACCTCGTGGATGCAGAAGGCGCCGCCGCGGCGCGGATTGTAGTGGCCGACCTGCAGCCAGATGCGCGCGGTCTCGCACAGCATCTCCGCGCCCATGTCGCGCAGGAAGGCCTCGTCGCCGCTGGCGTCCACGTACAGCCGTACCGCCCAGGCCACCGCCGCGTTGATGTGGTACTGCGCGGAACCGCCGGGAAAATAGGCTGAGCATTCGTCGCCGGCGATGCTGCGCCACGGGTACAGCGCGCCGCGTTCGTGGTTCAGCTCGCGGGCGTGCGCGCGGGCGCGGTCCAGCGTGGCGTGGCGCCAGGCCAGCAGGTGCCGCGCCAGCGCGGGCGCGGCGGTGGCCAGCACCGGCAGCATGAAGACTTCGGCGTCCCAGAAGCAGTGGCCTTCGTAGCCCTCGCCGGTGAGTCCCTTGGCGGCGATGCCGCCGCGCCCGTCGCGGTTGCCGGACTGGAACAGCTGGAACAGGTTGAAGCGCAGTGCCTGTTCCACGTCCGGCGCGCCGTCGATGGCCAGGTCGGCCGCGCGCCACAGCGTGTCGAGCTGCCCCGCCTGGCCGGCCAGCAGGGAGGGGAAGCCTGCGTGGCCGGCCGAATCCAGCGCTTCCGTGACGCTGGACAGCAGGACGGGATCGACGGTGTCCGCGGCGCCCGGCGGGGAGCAGGCCCAGGCCGCGAATTTCTCCAGCGCCAGCTCGCCGCCGGGGACGAGCGTGCCGGCGAAGGTCTGCACCACGCCGTGTGCTGTACGTGTCGCGCCCTGGAAGGCCAATGCGGGATCGCTCAGGCGATGCGTCTGCGCGCAGACCAGCCGGATGCGGCTGTGCGTGGTGTGCTGGCCGACCCAGGCCAGCATCGCGTCGGCATGCGCGTCGTGCACCTGCAGGCCGCCGCTGAGGTGTGCGCCGATGCGCGGGTCGTCGCCCTGGCTGGTGGCCGTGCGCGCGGTATCGATCGCCGATTCCAGCGTGACCGGGCCCTGGTAATCGATCGAGCGCAGCCGGTAGCGGATCGCCAGCAGGCCGGGGCGGTCCAGCGACACGATGCGTTCCGAGGCGATCTCCAGCGTGCCGCCGCCCGGCGCGCGCCAGCGCAGCGTGCGGCGGTAGCAACCGTCGCGCAAGTCCAGCCGGCGCTCCAGCGCCAGCCATTCGCCCTCGTCCAGCCGCACCGGCAGGTCGCCCAGCCGCAGGCGGATGTGGCTGGCATCCGCCACCGGCACGCGCGTGTCGGTGTGGCGGGCGAAGCCGGTGAACCGCTCGTGGTAGGCAATCGGCGAGCGCTCCCACATCCCGGCGAGGAAGCAGCCCTGGCTGGGGCTGTCGTCTTCCTCCAGTCCGCCGCGCACGCCCAGCGAACCGTTGGCGAGCGCGAACAGGCTCTCGTCCTGGGCGAAATCCTTGCGTTCGTGGCTGTGGCGGACGAGCTGCCAGGGATCGGCCGTGCCGGCGGCGCGCAGCGCCGCGCCCGCATCGGCGGGCAGGGCTGGCATGGCCGCATCATGAGTCTGCACCTGATGATTCCCCTCGCATGGCCGCAGTGCTTGCCCGGACTGCTTCCGGGGCGTTTCCGGCGCAGCATACGGGCGAATGATATCGATATCAAGATATCGATATCATTCGCCGTGGACAGGCCTGAAGCCGCTGCCCCGGCGGTCGCCAGGAGGTTCGATTGAATGCATCGCGGCCGCGGGGGACACTTGCCTGCGCCGGGGGCGGCCATTTGCCGCCCGCATCCACCGCCCGGAGGGTCGTCGCGTGAGTTCCGCCAAGAAGAAACAGCCGACTGCGGCCCAGTCCAGCCTGACCATGGCGGACCTGGCGAAGCTGGCCGGGGTGTCCAAGATCACCGTGTCGCGGGCGCTGGGCGAGAGCCCGCTGGTGACGCCGGAAACCCGCGAGCGCATCCAGGCGCTGGCCCGCAAGCACGGCTACAAGCTCAATGTCAGCGCGCGCAACCTGCGCCTGCGGCGCAGCCACACGGTGGCGGTGATCGTGGAGATGAAGCCCTCGTCCGGCCGCACCATGTGGGACCCCTATCCGCTGTCGCTGCTGGGCGGCATCTCGCAGGAGCTGACCTCGTCCGGCTACAGCGTGCTGCTGACCACCCGCCACGACGCGGCGAACGCCGCGGTGCAGGCCGCCGACGGGCTGATCCTGCTGGGCCAGGGCGTGCACCAGGACGCGGTGAGACTGTACGACCGCATGGGCCTGCCGATGGTGGTCTGGGGCGCCGAATCGGCGCAGGACAATCACACCGTGGTGGGCAGCGACAACCGCCAGAGCGGGATCAGCGTGGCCGAGCGCTTCCTGTCGATCGGGCGGCGCCATCCGGTGTTCATCGGCAACTCCGACCACCCGGAAATGGCGCAGCGCCTGCACGGCTTCGTCGACGAACTGGCCGGCCACGGCATCAAGCCGCTGCTGCTGCAGCGGGTGGACTGGACGCTGGAGTCGGGCGTCGACGCAGTGCGTTCGCTGGCCAGCCGCAAGGTGCGCTTCGATTCGATCTTCGCCTGCAGCGACCTGCTGGCGATGGGCGCGATCCGCGCCCTGGTCGAACTGGGCATGTCGGTGCCGAACGACGTTTCGGTGGTGGGTTACGACGACACGCCGCACGGCGCCAGCTTCCTGCCGCCGCTGTCGACGGTGCGGCAGAACTGGCAGGAGGGCGGCGTGCTGCTGGCGCGCAAGGTGCTGGCGCTGATCGACGGCCAGCCGGTGGCTTCGCAGATGCTGCCGACCAGTTTGATCGTACGGGCCACCTGACCCGGGGCCGGGGCTGTCAGCCCGCGGCCGCTTCGCCGGCCAGGCGGTTCATCTGCGGCGGCGTGAGCAGCAGCCGGAAGCAGCTGCCGCCGCCGGCCACACGCACGTATTCCAGCGAGGCCTGGTTCGCCTCGGCCATCTGCCGCGCCAGGTACAGGCCCAGCCCGGTGCCGTATTCGTGGGTGGTGTAGAACGGCTCGAAGATCTGCGCCGCCACCTTCGGCGCGATGCCGGGGCCGCGGTCGGTCACCTCGAGGATCGGCTCGCCGTGCTCGCCGTTGCGCACGATCACCATCACCCGCGCCGGCTCGCCGGGCAGGCGGCCGTAGCGCAGCGCGTTCTGCACCAGGTTCCACACCACCTGCTGCAATTGCTGCGGATCGGCCATCGCGGCTATCGCGCTCGCTCCGCCCACGACCACCCGCAGGGTGTCGTTGCCGATGTCGTTGCCGAGCTTGTATTCGTCCACGAAGCCCTGCGCCCAGCGGCCCAGGTCCAGCGTTTCCGGGCGCGAGCGCTCGCGCCGCGACAGCTGCAGGATGTTCTCGATGATCTCGTTGAGCCGCACGCAGTGGTTGTTGATGATCTCCACCATGCGCTGGTCGGCGCTGTCCATCTTTTCCGACTCGGCGAGCAGTTGCGCGGAGTAGCGGATCGCCGCCAGCGGGTTGCGGATCTCGTGCGCGATCGAGGCCGAGAGCCGGCCCAGCGAACTGAGCGTGAGCTCCTCGGCGCGGCGCGACAGCAGCGAGGTGTCGTCGAGGAAGATCAGCACCAGCGAATCGTCGTTCGGCGCCAGGCGCGAGAAGCGCGGCACCACCTCGGGCACGCCGTCGGCGAGCTGGGTGGCGGTCTCGTCCAGCTTGCCCGAGGTCATCCAGTGGTACAGCCGGCGCGACAGCTCCGGCGCCAGCCGGCCCAGGTCGCGCTGTCCGGCACTGGGATTGCCCAGCAGCATCCAGGCCGACTCGTTGATCTGGTGGATGCGGTTGGCGTCGTCCACCAGCAGCACGCCGGTCTTCATGCGGCGGATGATCAGCTCGTTGACCTGCGAGAGGTTGGCCAGGTCGGTGCTGCGCTGCTCGGCCAGCGCCTCGCTGGCGCGCAACTGCCGCCCCAGCACGTGGCACAGCGTGGTGATCGCGAAATAGGCCAGGCCGAACAGCGCCGACTCCATCAGGTTGCGATCGCCGGAGACGCTGTTGGACCCGCTCAGCAGGGCATGCGCGAGCAGGCCCAGCGTGGCCAGCGCGGCGAAGAAACTGGACAGGCGCAGCGGCAGGACCAGCGCGCCCACGCCGAGGTTCACCGCCAGCATCATCGCGATGCCGATGCGGGCGTAGTCGATCGCGCTGACCGCCGCCACGGCGGCGACGATGTCCAGCACCAGCCAGACCGACACGATCGCCTTCGCGTAGGGCACGCAGCGCCCGGTCATTGCCAGTGCCGCGATCGCGAACAGGAGGTAGGGCAGCGTGATCAACAGGGCGAGTTGCGGCGAGGCCAGCAACATGCCGCCGATCCGCGTCGGCGCGAACGCCAGGCCGATGTAGACCAGCGCCTGGATCAGCCGGAAACCGTTGAGGAACAGCAGTTCGTGGCGGATCGCCGCCGGAGTGGCCCGCTGGGCGTTGAGCTGCGGCAGGACGGGGCTGGACACGGTACGTGGCACTCCGGGACGAACCCGGGGAAGTATAGGGTTGCCTCCCCGGAAACTTCGAGTTGCCCAGCCGACCCCGGCGGCCCGGTGGGCGTCCCCGGCGGTGCCACGCCGGCGGCGGGCGCCCAGGCCGGCGCGGCTGCCCGTGGGCGGCCCAGGACGCCGCGCCGGGGCCGCCTCTTTCCATCGGAGGCCGCTTCCGCGAAAATAAGCGGCCGTGTTGCGCGGTTGTTGCCCCTTCCGGGCATCTCGGCGCGCATCGCATGCCGGCAGCGTCCGCGCCGTCCGACCCCCCGCAAGCCCGCGCCGCGTCCCTATCCGCGCGAGGCCGTGTTTCCCCGTTCGCTCGAGGCTATCGAATGAATTTCCACGAATACCAGGCCAAAGAACTGTTCGCGCAGTACGGCATCACCGTACCGCCGGGCAAGGTCGCCAATTCCCCCGACGCCGCCGTCGACGCCGCCAAGGCGCTGGGCGGTTCCCAATGGATGGTCAAGGCGCAGATCCACGCCGGCGGCCGCGGCAAGGCGGGCGGCGTGAAGTTCTGCCGCAGCCTCGACGACGTGCGCGCCGCCGCCAAGGGCATGCTGGGCACCAAGATGGAGACCTACCAGTCCGCCGGCCGCGCGCTGCCGGTGAACCTGGTGCTGGTCACCGACGCCACTGACATCGCCAAGGAGCTGTACCTCTCGGTGCTGGTCGACCGCGACTCCAAGGCCGTCTCCTTCATCGCCTCCAAGCACGGCGGCGTGGACATCGAGCAGGTGGCCAAGGACACCCCCGAGGACATCCACACCGTGGTGGTGGATTTCATCGAGGGCCTGCAGCCCTACCAGTGCCGCCAGCTCGGCTTCGCGATGGATCTCAATCCGAAGCAGGTCAACCAGCTGACCAAGATCATGCTGGGCCTGTACAAGCTGTTCAACGAGAAGGACCTCTCGCTGGTCGAGCTGAACCCGCTGGCGATCCTCGCCGATGGCAGCCTCGCCGCGCTGGACGGCAAGGTGAACTCCGACGACAACGCCGAGTTCCGCCACGCCGACCTGGCCGCGATGCGCGACCTCACCCAGGAAGACGCCGCCGAGGCGGCCGCGGTGCAGAACAACCTCAACTACGTGACCATGGACGGCTCGATCGGCTGCATGGTCAACGGCGCGGGCCTGGCGATGGCCACCATGGACGTGATCAAGCTGGCGGGCGGCGAGCCGGCCAACTTCCTCGACGTCGGCGGCGGCGCCACCAAGGAGCGCGTCACCGAGGCGTTCAAGCTGATCCTTTCCTCCGACAAGGTGAAGGCCATCCTGGTCAACATCTTCGGCGGCATCGTGCGCTGCGACCTGATCGCCGAGGGCATCATCGCCGCGGTGAAGGAAGTGGGCCTGAAGATTCCGGTGGTGGTGCGCCTGCAGGGCACCAACGTGGAGAAGGGCCGCGAGCTGCTGGCCAACTCCGGCCTGGCGATCACGCCGGCCGACGATCTCAACGACGCGGCGCAGAAAGCCGTGGCCGCCGCGAAGTGAGGAGCGATTAAGTCATGTCAGTTCTCGTCAACAAGAACACCAAGGTCCTCGTGCAGGGCTTCACCGGCCAGCAGGGCACCTTCCACGCGCAACAGGCGCTGGACTACGGCACCAAGGTCGTCGGCGGCGTCACCCCGGGCAAGGGCGGCAGCGAGCACATCGGCCTGCCGGTGTTCAACTCGGTGGCCGAGGCGGTCGACGAAACCGGCGCCGACGCGTCGGTGATCTTCGTGCCGCCGCCGTTCGCGGCCGACTCGATCCTGGAAGCCGTCGACGCCGGCATCCGCGTGATCGTGGCGATCACCGAGGGCATCCCGGTGCTGGACATGCTGCGCGTGAAGAACGTGCTGCAGCAGCATCCGGAGACCGTGCTGATCGGCCCGAACTGCCCCGGCGTGATCACCCCGGGCGAGTGCAAGATCGGCATCATGCCGGGCCACATCCACCAGCCGGGCAAGGTCGGCATCGTGTCGCGCTCCGGCACGCTAACCTACGAGGCCGTGTTCCAGACCACCAACGAGGGCCTGGGCCAGTCCACCTGCATCGGCATCGGCGGCGACCCGATCAACGGCCTGAACTTCATCGACTGCCTCAAGCTGTTCCAGGACGACCCGCAGACCGAGGGCATCATCATGGTCGGCGAGATCGGCGGCAGCGCCGAGGAAGACGCCGCCGAGTTCATCGGCGAGTACGTCAAGAAGCCGGTGGTCTCGTTCATCGCCGGCGCCTCGGCCCCGGCCGGCAAGCGCATGGGCCACGCCGGCGCGATCATCTCCGGCGGCAAGGGCACGGCGGCGGCGAAGTTCGCCGCGCTGGAAAAGGCCGGCGTCACCACGGTGAAGTCGCCTGCCGACCTCGGCAAGACGCTCGCCAAGCTGATGAAGAAGTAAGCGTCGCCCCGGCGGCGCTAAAATGCGAAGGCCGCGATTCGTCGCGGCCTTCGTCGTTTTTGAAGGGTATCCGGTCGCCGTTCGCCCCCGGACCGAGTCCGGGGCAGGCTCTGGGCGCAGGCGCGCAGCGCCGGAGTTGAAGGGTCGCTGTCGCCGGCGCTTCAACTTCGCTTGCTGGCGCAAGCTACGCTCGGCGCGAACGGAGTCTGGCGACTCGCTTCGGCGTCCATCGGGCGCCGTTTCTGGAGCAAGAGATTCATGGTAAAGCTGCGTCTGGCGCTGGCCCAGCACGATTTCCCGGTCGGCGCCGTCGCCGCCAATGCCGCCAGGGTGCGCGGGCTGATGGGCGAGGCGCGCGACGGCGGCGCCGACCTGCTGGTCTGCCCCGAACTGACCCTCAGCGGTTACCCGCCCGAGGACCTGCTGCTGCGTCCCAGCTTCCTCGCCGCCTGCCAGCGCGAGCTGGAATCGCTGGCGGCCGGCACCAACGGCTTGGCCGCGCTGGTCGGCTTCCCGCACAGCGAGGGCGAGGTGTACAACGCCGCCGCGCTGCTGCGCGAGGGGCGCGTGGCGCAGGTCGCGCACAAGCAGGCGCTGCCCAACTACGGCGTGTTCGACGATCAGCGCTATTTCCGCCCGGGCAGCGCCAGCACCATCGCGGTGATCGGCGGCGTGCGGGTGGGCCTGCTGATCTGCGAGGACGTGTGGCAGGCCGAGCCGGCCGCCGCGGCGGCGCGCGCCGGCGCCAAGCTGATCGTGGTGATCAACGCCTCGCCGTGGGACGCCGCCAAGGCGGCCGAGCGCGAAGCGGTGCTGGCCGCGCGTGCGAAGGAAACCGGCTGCGCCATCGCCTACCTCAATCTGGTCGGCGGCCAGGACGAGGTGGTCTACGACGGCGGCTCGCTGCTGGTGAACGGCGATGGCTCGGTGGCCGCGCGCGCGCCGGTTTTCGTCGACGCGCTGCTGTGGGCCGAGTTCGACCCGGTTGCGCGCACCCTCCATGCGCAGGACTGGCCCGTGGCCGCCGACGACTCGGCCGAGGCCGTGCTGTACGCCGCGCTGGTGCGCGGCATCCGCGACTACATCGGCAAGAACGGCTTCCCCGGCGTGCTGCTGGGCCTGTCCGGCGGCATCGACTCGGCGCTGACCCTGGCGCTGGCGGTGGACGCGCTGGGCGCCGACCGCGTCACCGCGGTGATGATGCCCTCGCGCTACACCTCGCAATTGTCGCTGGACGGCGCGCGCGACCAGGCCGAGCGGCTGGGCGTGGACTACCACGTGATCGACGTCGAGCCCACGGTCGAATCCTTCATCCACGCGCTGACCCCCGCCTTCGCCGGCAAGGGCGCGGACACCACCGAGGAAAACCTGCAGTCGCGCACCCGCGGCGTGATGCTGATGGCGCTGTCCAACAAGCACGGCAGGCTGCTGCTGGCCACCGGCAACAAGAGCGAGATGGCGGTGGGCTACGCCACCCTGTACGGCGACATGTGCGGCGCCTACGCGCCGCTGAAGGACGTGTACAAGACCGTGGTGTACCGCTTGTCGCGCTGGCGCAACTCACAGCCCGATGGCGCGGAGACGATTCCCTCAGCGGTGATCGAGCGGCCGCCCTCGGCCGAATTGCGCGACAACCAGACCGACCAGGATTCGCTGCCGCCCTACGAGGTACTGGACGCGATCCTCGAACGCTTCATCGAGGGCGAGCAGTCGCAGGCCGAGATCATCGCGGCCGGCTTCGCCGCCGAGGTGGTGCACCGGGTGGTGCGGCTGGTGCTGGTCAACGAGTTCAAGCGCCGCCAGTCGGCGCCGGGACCGCGCGTCACCACCCGTGCGTTCGGCCGCGAGCGGCGCTATCCCATTACCTCCGGCTGGCGGTAGATCGTCGACGCGGAAGATTGCCCGTGCCATGCACAGGCGAATCCGCTCGGCACGTTTGCCCCTCTCCCGCACGCGGGAGAGGATTGGGGAGAGGACACGAGGCTTGCGAAATCAGGCGTGAAAAAAACCGGCGATCGCTCGCCGGTTTCCTGTGTGTCCCTGGCCTGCCGGCTCAGTGATGGCGCATGAACGGCACCATCTTGCGCCACAGCGCCACCTCGTGCGGCCACTTCGGATCCTTCAGGTACGGGTGGTCCGGGTAGTTGAGTGCCAGCACCTGGCGCGCCTGGGCCGCCTGCTTGTCCTGGCCCAGCGCGAGATAGCAGCGGGTGAGGATGGCCAGCGCGTCGCCGGTCTGCGGTGCCTGCTGGTAGTGCTCGATCACGTATTGCGCGCGGTCGGCGGCGCCGATGTAGACACGGTTGAACAGGTAGAACTCGGCCACGTTGACCTCGTACTGCGCCAGCACGTTGCGCAGGTAGATCATGCGCTGGCGCGCGTCGGCGGCGTAGGCGCTGTTCGGGAAGCGGCGCGACAGCTCGGCGAAGTCGTCGAAGGACTCCAGGTTGTAGCCTTGGTCGCGGCGCGACTGCGCCTCCTTGTCGTGCGAGACGCGGTCCATGAAGCCGGTGGTGCGGTCGAAATTGATCAGGCCGCGCAGGTAATAGGCATAATCCACATGCTTGTTGGCCGGATACGTCTTGATGAAGCGGTTGATCGTCGAGTACGCGTCATCCGACTGGTTGTCCTTGTACTGCGCGTAGGCCAGCTCCAGCTGGGCCTGTTCGTTGTACTCACCGGACGGGAAGCGGGCGATCAGGCGCTGGTAGGCCTTGATGGCTGCCGAGTAGTCGGAATTCTCCAGCGAGGTGTGCGCGTTCTGGTACAGGGCGCCCACCGGCATGGTGTCGATGTTGGGACGGTTGCGGCCGAACAGCGAGCAGGCGCTCATGGTCAGGGCCAGCGCAAGCACGGCAAGCGCCCTGAGGCAGAACCGGGTGGTCATCGGCAGCTTGGGCGAGTCGATTGTTGGACGCATGAATTAGGGATTCAGATGTTTGAGCGAAAAGGCATGATAGCCGAAACCGGCGCCGCGCCGCGGTCCGCCGCCACCAACTGTGCGGGGGGCCGCGCATGACCGCGGTACGCCACGAAGCCCGGGTCCCCCTGTCGGCGGCGGGTCGGAGGTTCGACCAGGCGCTGGCCGAGTTGTTCCCGGACTACTCGCGCTCGCGCCTGGCTGCCTGGATCAAGTCCGGCGCGGCCACCCTGGACGGCGCCGCGGTGCCGCCACGCCAGCTGCTGCGCGGCGGCGAACAGGTGCGGCTGGAGGCCGAGCTGGAGGCCGAGGTGAGCAGCGCCCCCGAGGCCATCGCGCTGGCCATCGTGCACGAGGACGGGCACCTGCTGGTGATCGACAAGCCGGCCGGCCTGGTGGTGCATCCCGGCGCCGGCAATCCCTCCGGCACCCTGCTCAATGCGCTGCTGCACCACGATCCCGGGCTGGCCGAGCTGCCGCGCGCCGGCATCGTGCACCGGCTGGACAAGGACACCTCCGGCCTGATGGTGGTGGCGAAGACGCTGCCGGCGATGACCGCGCTGGTGGAGATGCTGTCGCGCCACGACGTGGAGCGGCAGTACGAGGCCGTGGTGCTGGGCAGCCTGGTCTCCGGCGGCACGGTGGACGCGCCGATCGGCCGCAGCATGGGCGACCGCCTGCGCCAGGCCGTGCGCGACGAGGAAAGCGGCAAGCACGCCGTCACCCATTACCGCCTGCGCGAGCGTTTCCGTGCGCACAGCCTGATCCAGTGCAACCTGGAAACCGGCCGCACCCACCAGATCCGCGTGCACCTCGCCCATATCGGCCACCCGCTGGTGGGCGATCCGCTGTACGGCGGCGGCCTCAAGCTGCCGAAGCGCGCCACGCCGGAGCTGGCCGCCGCCCTGCGCGGCTTCCGCCGGCAGGCATTGCATGCCGAGCGGCTGGCGTTCGAGCATCCGGTCGGCGGCGGACCCCTGTCCTTCGCCGCCGAGCGGCCGGCCGACATGACGGCGCTGATCGCCGCCCTGCGCGCCGATCTTGCCGTCCACGGCCACGACGACGACTGACCCGGGCGCTCCGGCAAAACGGCTGCGCCGCGGGCAACGGCCGCACAGGTATGCCATGCTTGCGGCTTCCCCGCATCCGCCCGCGTCGAAGGACATGACCGACACCTGGATCTTCCCCGACTGGCCTGCGCCCGCGCGCGTGCATGCGGCGGTGAGCACCAGCGAAGGCCCCGGCGTTTCGGCGCCGCCGTTCGGCCGCTTCAACCTGGGCCTGCGCAGCGGCGAATCCGCCGAGGTGGTGGACAGCAATCGCAGCGTGCTGCAGCAGGCGCTGAACCTGCCCAGCGCGCCGCGCTGGCTGCACCAGGTGCACGGCGCCACGGTCGCCGAGCTGGGGCCGCTGCCCGGTGCCGCCGAACCGCAGGCCGACGCCGCGATATCGCGCATTCCGGGCACTGCGCTCGCCATCCTCACCGCCGACTGCCTGCCGGTGCTGTTCTGTGCCGACGACGGCAGCGCCATCGGCGCCGCCCACGCCGGTTGGCGCGGCCTCGCCGCGGGCGTACTGGAAGCCACCATCGAGCAGATGCAGCGGGCGCCATCGCGCCTGCTGGCATGGCTGGGACCGTGCATCGGCGGAGCTTCCTACGAGGTGGGCGAGGAGGTGCGCGCCGCCTTCGTGGATCGCTCGGCCGGGGCGGCTGCCTGTTTCGCGGCAACGCGGCCGGGGCACTGGCATTGCGACCTGGAGGCCCTGGCGCGGCAGCGTCTGGCGGCGGCCGGCGTGGTGCGCGTGCATGGTGGCGGGTTCGACACGTTCGCCGATGCGCGGTTCTATTCGTATCGGCGGCAGGGCGCACGGAGCGGGCGCTTCGCCAGCCTGGTCTGGCTGGCGGACAACTGATCGAGCCGTCCGCCGGCTGAAGTCTTGACGCGGGCTAGCCGCCCGGCCTGCTTGAATCGTTGGGCGCCGTCCGCATCTCCCTGCCCAGTGGCGGCGCAGCCGCCAAACCTTTGTGGGGATCGACCGATGCGGATGGACAAACTCACTTCGCGTTTCCAGCAGGCGCTGGCCGACGCGCAGTCGCTGGCCGTGGGCCGCGACAACAACATGCTGGAGCCCGCGCACGTGATGGCGGCGCTGCTGGCGCAGCAGGGCGGCTCGACCGCGCCGCTGCTCACCCATGCGGGCGTGAACGTGCCGGCGCTGCGCCAGCGCGTGAACGAGCTGCTCGACCGCCTGCCCAGGGTCAGCGGGCAGGAGGGCAACCTCAACGTGGGCAACGACCTCAATCGCCTGCTCAACCTCACCGACAAGCTGGCGCAGCAGCGCGGCGACCAGTTCATCGCCAGCGAGCTGTTCGTGCTGGCGGCGCTGGAGGACAAGGGCGAGCTAGGCGCGGCGCTGAAGGCGGCGGGCGCCGCCAAGGCGAAGCTCGAAGCCGCCATCGAGCAGGTGCGTGGCGGCGAGAAGGTGCAGAGCGAGAACGCCGAGGACCAGCGCCAGGCGCTGCAGAAATACTGCATCGACCTCACCGAGCGCGCCGAGTCGGGCAAGCTCGATCCGGTGATCGGCCGCGACGAGGAGATCCGCCGCACCATCCAGGTGCTGCAGCGGCGCACCAAGAACAACCCGGTGCTGATCGGCGAGCCCGGCGTGGGCAAGACCGCCATCGTCGAGGGCCTGGCGCAGCGCATCGTCAAGGGCGAGGTGCCGGAAGGCCTGCGCGACCGCCGCGTGCTGGCGCTGGACATGGGCGCGCTGATCGCCGGCGCGAAATTCCGCGGCGAATTCGAGGAGCGGCTGAAGGCCGTGCTGAACGACCTGGCCAAGAACGAGGGCCAGATCATATTGTTCATCGACGAGCTGCACACCATGGTCGGCGCCGGCAAGGGCGAGGGCGCGATGGATGCCGGCAACATGCTCAAGCCCGCGCTGGCGCGCGGCGAGCTGCACTGCATCGGCGCCACCACGCTGGACGAGTACCGCCAGTACATCGAGAAGGACGCCGCGCTGGAGCGCCGTTTCCAGAAGGTGTTCGTGGGCGAGCCCTCGGTGGAGGACACCATTGCGATCCTGCGCGGCCTGAAGGAACGCTACGCCGTGCATCACGGCGTGGAGATCACCGACCCGGCCATCGTCGCCGCGGCCACGCTCTCGAACCGCTACATCCCCGACCGCCAGCTGCCCGACAAGGCCATCGACCTGATGGACGAGGCGGCCTCGCGCATCCGCATGGAGATCGACTCCAAGCCGGAGGAGCTGGACCGGCTCGAACGCCGGCTGATCCAGCTGAAGATCCAGCGCGAGATGCTGAAGAAGGAAAAGGACAGCGAATCGAAGCAGCGCCTGGCCGACCTGGAAGCGGACATCGCCAGGCAGGAGCGCGAGTTCTCCGACCTCGACGAGGTGTGGAAGTCGGAGAAGGCCGCGCTGCAGGGCACCACCAAGGTGAAGGAGCAGATCGAGCAGGCGCGGCTGGAGCTGGATGCGGCACAGCGCCGGCAGGACTACGCCAAGATGAGCGAGATCCAGTACGGCAAGTTGCCGGAACTGGAAAAACAGCTCGCCGCGGCGCAGGCCGCCGAGCAGAAGGGCGAGTTCAAGCTGGTGCAGGACAAGGTCACCGCCGAGGAGATCGCCGAGGTGGTGGCGCGCTGGACCGGCATCCCGGTGTCGAAGATGCTGGAGGGCGAGCGCGAGAAGCTGCTGCACATGGAGGACGAGCTGCACCAGCGCGTGGTGGGCCAGGACGAGGCGGTGCGCGCGGTGTCCGACGCGGTGCGGCGCGCGCGCGCGGGCTTGTCCGACCCGAACCGGCCCAGCGGCTCCTTCCTGTTCCTCGGCCCCACCGGCGTAGGCAAGACCGAGCTGTGCAAGGCCCTCGCGGAGTTCCTGTTCGACACCCAGGACGCGATGGTGCGCATCGACATGAGCGAGTTCATGGAGAAGCACGCGGTGAGCCGCCTGATCGGCGCGCCTCCGGGCTACGTGGGCTACGAGGAGGGCGGCTACCTCACCGAGGCGGTGCGCCGCCGGCCGTACAGCGTGATCCTGCTGGACGAGGTGGAGAAGGCGCACCCGGACGTGTTCAACATCCTGCTGCAGGTGCTGGACGACGGCCGCCTCACCGACGGCCAGGGCCGCACGGTGGACTTCCGCAACACCGTGATCGTGATGACTTCCAACCTCGGCTCGCAGCTGATCCAGGAGCAGGCAGGCGATTCGGAAGCCGACTACCTGCAGATGAAGGCGGCGGTGCTCGGTGTGGTGCAGGCGCACTTCCGCCCCGAGTTCATCAACCGCCTCGACGAGCTGGTGGTGTTCCGCCCGCTGGAGAAGAAGCAGATCCGCCGCATCGCGCTGATCCAGCTCGCCGCGCTGGAGAAGCGTCTCGCCGAGCGCCAGCTGAAGCTGGAGATCAGCGAGAAGGCGCTGGACCTGCTCGGCAACGTGGGCTTCGACCCGGTGTACGGCGCGCGGCCGCTGAAGCGCGCGATCCAGCAGCAGCTGGAAAACCCGCTGGCCAAGGAGATCCTCGAAGGCAGCTACGCGCCGGGCAGCACCATCGCGGTGGATGCGGCCGGCGGCCATCTGGTGTTCCGCAAGGATTGATGGATCCGGATGTTGCCGGGTGAACCCCCGTTCCCTTCGGGAACGGAGGCGGTCCGCAGGCGCAGGAGCGGTTGCGGAACGGCGAAGCCGGCCCCGTTAGGGGTGTGCGCCATGGATGGCGCGAATCCAGCCGGATGAGAATGCGCCCGAAGCGCGCTGCCGCGGTTTTGCCGGACCTCCAATCCCAACCCCCCTCCCGACGGGAGAGGGGTTGCCGTTTTCAATAACCCGCAGCCAGACCGGCCGGACGACGGCGGTCGTTGGCGCCTTCCAGCGTGCCGGTGGCCGGGTCCACGCGGATGGCTTCGTCCGCGCCCCACGACTGCACTT
The DNA here is from genome assembly GCA_001598015.1 of Dorcoceras hygrometricum. Taxonomy (NCBI): domain Eukaryota; kingdom Viridiplantae; phylum Streptophyta; class Magnoliopsida; order Lamiales; family Gesneriaceae; genus Dorcoceras; species Dorcoceras hygrometricum. The sequence goes on along the minus strand of KV020101.1, from coordinate 74,729 downwards.
CCTTGAACTTGTAGCCCATCGCCTCGAGCCGCTTCTGCACGTCGGGCGCGAACAGGCCGGGTTCGATCATCACCACGTCCGGCAGCCACTGTTCGTGCATGCGTGGCGCATCCACCGCCTGTTTGACGTTCATGCCGAACTCGGCCACGTTGAGGAAGCTCTGCAGCACGGTGGTGATGATGGTGGAGCCGCCGGGACTGCCGGTCACCATGTAGAGCTTCTTCTCCGGCCCGCGCAGCACGATGCTGGGCGACATGGAGCTGAGCGGGCGCTTGCCCGGTTCGATCTGGTTGGCCTTGCCCTGCACCAGGCCGAAAGAGTTGGGCACGCCCGGCTTGGAGGTGAAGTCGTCCATCTCGTTGTTGAGGAAGAAACCGGTGTCGCCGGCGATCTGCCCTACGCCGAACAGGTAGTTGATGGTGTAGGTCACGCTGACCGCGTTGCCGTGGCTGTCGACGACGGAGTAGTGGGTGGTGTTGGTGCCTTCCACCGGCCCCAGGCTGCCCTTGATTTCGGACGAGGGCGTGGCCTTGTCCGGCTGGATGGTGGAGCGCAGCGCGGCAATGTGTCCGGGCGCGAGCAGCTTGGCGATGGGGTTGTGCACGAAGGCCGGGTCGCCGAGGTAGGTGTTGCGGTCGGCGTAGGCGCGCCGTTCGGCCTCGATGATGTAGTGGGCGCTGTCAGCCGAGCCGTAGCCCCACTTCGCCAGCGGGTACGGTTCGAGGATCTGCAGGATCTGGCAGATCGTGGCGCCGCCGGAACTGGGCGGCGGCGCGGCGACGTAGGTATAGCCGTGGTAGGCGCAGGTGATCGGCGTTTCCCATTGCGCCGTGTAGTCGGCAAAGTCCTGCAGTGACAGGATGCCGCCGTTGGCGTCGCTGGCGGCGACGACGGCCTTCGCGATCGGGCCTTCGTAGAAGGCGCGCGTGCCGTCCTTCGAGATCAACTCCAGCGTCTTCGCCAGTTGCGGCTGGCGCAGCCGGTCACCCACCGCATAGGGCTTGCCCCGGTCGAGGAAGGTCGCGGCGACGTTGGGGTACTTGGCGAAGTCCTTCACCCGCTGGTCGAGGATGTTGACGTCGCCCTGTTCCAGCACGTAGCCCTCGCTGGCGAGCTTGATCGCAGGCGCCATCACCTTGCCGAGCGGCATCGTGCCGTATTTCCGCAGCGCGGTGTCCAGGCCCATCACGGTGCCGGGCACGCCGACGCCGAGATAGGTGCCGGTGCTCTTGCCCGGGATCACGTTGCCCTGGGCGTCCTGGTACATGGTGGGCGAGGCCTTCAACGGGGCCTTTTCGCGGAAATCGAGGAAGACGTTCTGGCCGTCGGCGAGGTGCAGCAGCATGAAGCCGCCGCCGCCGATGTTGCCGCAGCAGGGGTGCACCACGGCGAGTGCGTAGCCGACCGCCACCGCGGCGTCGACGGCGTTGCCGCCCTGGCGGAGGATGTCCACGCCGACTTGCGTGGCGAGGTGCTGGGCGGAGACCACCATGCCGTGCCTGGCCGTCACCGGCCTGGCGTCGGCGAGCGCCGACATGGTGGTGCCGTGCGCGGTGGCGTCGAGCGCCTGCCGGGGAATCGGCGCCTGCGCTGCCCGTTGCGGCGCGGCCTGCGCGATGGGCGCCGCCGCCAGCACGGCGGCGAGGCCCCATGCGTAAGCTGATTTGCTCATGTTCGGAACCTTGGGGGATGGACGGAAAAACGGCGCGGTCGAGGCCGCGCCGCCTGGGGGCGTTACCAGCTGTAACGGACCTTGCCGTATACGTAGGCGCCGTTGTAGCCGAACGGCGAGAACGTGGAGTAGGGCAGGGTACCGTTGTTACTCTGGCTGGCGATGTTCTTGTCCGGATAAGCGTCGGTGGCATCGTCCACGCCCAGGGTGAAGGTCCAGCGCTGCCAGCGGTAGCTGCCGGACAGGTCCAGCAGCCACTTCGGGGTGAAGGTCTGGTCGACCACGCCCGTCGCCGGATCGTAGCTGGCGATGCTGCTCACGTAGCTGGTGTAGCGGCCGTAGCGGGTCAGCGTGCCGTTGAAACTCCAGTTGCCGACGGTGTACTGCTCGCCGAGGATCAGCTTGCTGCGCGGCGTGGAGTTGGCGAGGTAGCCCTTGATGTCCTGGCGGTTGAGGCGCACGAAGTTGACGCCGAGGTTGTTGAGCACCGCCGGGTTGGGCTTGACGCTGGTGACCGCGTTCTGGTTGTAGTTCGCGCTCAGCGTGGTGGTGAACGTGCCGATGTCGCCGAGGTCCTTCACCCAGGTGCCCACGAAATCCACGCCGCGGGTGCGCGTGTCGCCCGCATTGGTGAAGTAGTCGAGGCTGCTGTAGTTGAGGTTGGTGATGCCGTTGGCCGCCAGGTAGCTGGTGACGGCGGGCGAGGTGGTGGAGATCGCGCCGGACAACGCGATGCGGTTGTCGATGTAGATCTGGTAGACGTCCAGGCTCAGGTTCAGCGTGTCGGTGGGATTCCACACGGCGCCGAAGGTGTAGTTGCGCGACTTCTCCGGTTTCAGCGCCTCGGCGCCGAGCAACTGGGCGATCTGGCTGGTCGCCGGCACCAGGCCGCTGTTGTAGATGCCCGCCGGCAGGCCGGCCGAGTTGCCTGCGCCGTAGTACAGCGAGGAGGTCTGCGAGAAGTACTCCTGGCCCAGCGACGGCGCGCGGAAGCCGGTGCCGGCGGTGCCGCGCAGGGCGAAACTGTCGGTGAAGTCATAGCGCAACGACAGCGAGCCCGAGGTGGTGTTGCCGAAGTCGGAGTAGTCCTCGTGGCGCGCCGCCAGCGAGGCACCGAGCTTGTCGGTCAGGTTGGTCTCGAGGTCGATGTACTCGGCCACGTCGTGGCGCGCGGCATTCACGGCGTTGCCCGGCTGCCAGCCGGCGAAACCCTGCGCACCGCCGGAGACGCCCGAGGTGCCCACGTACCAGGAAGCCAGCTCGCCCGGGCTGATCTGGTAGCCCTGGCGCAGGTACTCGGTGCCGAAGGCCACGGTCAGCGGGTTCGGCAGCCAGCCCGGGTTGAAGTCCTTGGCGATGTCGATGTCGAACGACTGCTGGCTGGACTTGAGGATGCCGTCCTGGAACACCGCGGGCGAGTAGCCGAAGTCGTTGAAGAAGGCGAAATTCATGCTGTTCTGCGTCTCGTAGGAGACGCGGTTGCCGCCGGCGTTGGCGGAGACGTCCCAGCGCCAGCCGTCCAGCGTGCCGCGCAGGCCGGCCACCAGCGACTGGTCGAAGGAGTCGGCGTTCTCCAGCGGCAGGAAGCCGTCGGGATACATCGAGGCCATCAGCGGGCTCTTCGGCGAGGGCGAGTTCAGGCCGTAGCGGAAGAAGGCCGGCGAGACGCTGTTGCGGCGGCCGTAGTGGCCGAACGCGTAGAACTGCACGTCGGGCGTGAGGTCGTACTGCATGTTGAGCAGCACGTTGTTGCTGTGCACCCACGGATCGCCCTGGCGGAAGTTCACTCCCAGCGCTTCCCAGGCCGGCGAGCGGTTGTCCGGGCCGGCGCGGTTGGTGTTGTCCTCGTTGCCGCTCTCCAGGGTGAAGCGCATCCAGCCCTTGTCCCCGTTCAGCGGGATGCCGAAGTTCGCCGAGCCCAGCCACTGCCGGCCGTCCCCGGCGGAATACTGGCCGCCGCTCACTTCCACGTCGCCGCCTTGGGCACCCTTCTTCAGGATGATGTTGATCACGCCGGCGATCGCGTCGGAGCCGTATTGGGCCGAGGCGCCGTCGCGCAGCACCTCGATGTGGTCGATCGCCGAGATCGGGATGGTGTTGAGGTCGACCGGCTGCGAGCCGCGGCCGATCACGCCGTTGTTGAGCAGGATCGCGCCGGGATGCCAGCGCTTGCCGTCCACTAGCACCAGCACCTCGTCGGGCGACAGGCCGCGCAGCTGGGCCGGGCGCTGGGTGTCGGCGGTGTCGGCGGCGGCCGGGCGCGGGAAGTTCAGCGAAGGAATGATGCGCGCCAGGGCGGTGGGCAGGTCGGTGGTGCCGGTCTGCTGCAGCACCTTGGCGGAGACCACGTCGATCGGGGTCAGCGAGCTGCTTTCGGTGCGGTCGCTGGCGCGCGTGCCGGTGACGATCACGGTCTGCAGCTGCTTGGCCTTGGCGGCCGCGGAAGTGGCGTTGTTGCCGGTGTTGTCCTGGGCGGCGGCAGGCGCGCCGGCGAGCGCGAGCAGCACGGCGGCGGTCAGCGCGGTGGGAAGCAGGGTGCGATGCGGCTTGTTCATTGGTGTCTCCCCGGGCAAGTGGTTGGTGCGGCGCAACAATCGCAGGCTAGTGCCGTGTGCGCCTCTCGTCAATAGCCGTATAGACGTCCAAACAGATAATCTGCGTGTCCTGGGTCATGTCGCTTGACGGTCCGGAGTTCCCCTTGTAGGGCAGCCTGCCGCGCCTGCGCGCGCCTGTCCATGCGCCACATGGCGCATTGAAAAGCGGGAGCGCGACCCGAATAATGGGATGCTGCCGCGTCGCCGGCCCGGTGCGGGCCCGGCGTCCGGAAGGTACGGAGTCCCCATGCCCATCTACGAATTCGAATGCAGCCAGTGCGGTCACCGCTTCGACCGCCTGCAGAAACTGTCCGATGCCGATCCGACCGATTGCCCCGAATGCGGCGCGCCCAGGGTGCACCGGCGCGTGAGCGCGCCCTCGTTCCGGCTTGCCGGCGGCGGCTGGTACGAGACGGACTTCAAGAAGGACGGCGACAAGAAGCGCAACCTGGCCGGCGATGGCGCTGCCGCGCCGGCCCCGGCTCCAGCCCCGGCGCCCGCGCCCGCGGCCAGTTCTTCGTCCAGCGACTGAGCGCGCTCGTCCACGCCGGCGATCCGCCGCCGGGGGCTGGCGGCGGGATGCTAGAATTCCGGGTCTTTCTTCCCGTTCAAGGGGCTGCGGCCCGGAGTTCCAAGCGCATGCGCACGCATTACTGCGGCCTCATCGACGAGTCGCTGCTCGGCCAGACCGTCACCCTGTGCGGCTGGGTCAACAAGATCCGCCTGCAGGCCCACGTGGCCTTCGTCGACCTGCGCGACCACGAGGGCCTGGCGCAGGTGGTGGTGGAGCGCGACAACGCCGACGCCTTCGCCGTGGCCGGCGAGCTGGGCTACGAGTACTGCGTGCGCGTCACCGGCACGCTGCGCAAGCGCCTGTCGGTGAACGACAAGCTGCGCACCGGCACGGTGGAAGTGCTGGCGGACACGGTGGAGGTGCTCAACGCCGCGAAGGACTTGCCGTTCGCGCTGCACGAGAATCCCAACGAGGACATGCGGATGACCTACCGCTACCTCGACCTGCGCCGTCCCGAGATGCAGGCGATGATGCGCAGGCGCATCAGGCTGGTGCAGGCGCTGCGCCGCTATCTCGACGCGCGCGGCTTCCAGGATATCGAGACGCCGATCCTCACCAAGGCCACGCCGGAAGGCGCGCGCGACTACCTGGTGCCCAGCCGCGTGCATCCGGGGCAGTTCTACGCGCTGCCGCAGTCGCCGCAGCTGTTCAAGCAAATCCTGATGATGGCGGGCTTCGACCGCTACTACCAGATCGCCCGCTGCTTCCGCGACGAGGACCTGCGCGCCGACCGCCAGCCGGAATTCACCCAGCTCGACCTCGAGTTCGCCTTCGTCGAAGAGCAGGACGTGCAGGACTTCGTGGAGGCGATGATCCGCCACGTGTTCAAGGAAGTGCAGGGCGTGGAACTGGCCGAGCCGTTCCCGCGCATGACCTGGGCCGAGGCGATGCGCCGCTACGGCTCGGACAAGCCCGACCTGCGCATCGCGCTGGAACTGGCGGATGTGGCCGACGCGCTGAAGCACGTCGAGTTCAAGGTGTTCGCCGAGCCGGCCAACGACCCGGACGGCCGCGTGGCCGCGTTGCGCGTGCCGGGCGGCGCGGCGCTGTCGCGCAAGGAGATCGACGGCCTTGCCGAATACGTCGCCAAGTACGGCGCCAAGGGCCTGGCCTGGATCAAGGTGGACGACCTCGCCAAGGGCCGCGAAGGCGTGAACTCGCCGGTGGCGAAGTTCCTCGACGACGCGGCGCTGGATGCCGTGCTGAAGGCCGCCGGCGCCGAGTCCGGCGACATCGTGTTCGTGGGCGCGGGCAAGTGGAAGGCGGTCACCGACTTCATGGGCGCGCTGCGCCTCAAGGTCGGTAAGGACCGCGGCCTGGTCGAGGACGGCTGGCAGCCGCTGTGGGTCACCGACTTCCCGATGTTCGAGTACGACGAGGAGGCGCAGCGCTACGTGGCCCTGCACCACCCGTTCACCGCGCCGAAGATCGACGACATCGCCGACCTGCGCAACCATGCGGCCACCGCGGTGAGCCGCGGCTACGACATGGTGCTCAACGGCAACGAGATCGGCGGCGGCTCGATCCGCATCCACCGCCCCGAGATGCAGAGCGCGGTGTTCGAGCTGCTCGGCATCGGCGCCGAGGAAGCCGAGATGAAGTTCGGCTTCCTGCTCAAGGCGCTGAAGTTCGGCGCGCCGCCGCACGGCGGCCTGGCCTTCGGCATCGACCGCATCGCGGCGCTGATGGCCGGCACCGAGTCGATCCGCGACGTGATCGCTTTCCCCAAGACCACCAGCGCGCAGGACCTGATGACCGATGCGCCGTCGCCGGTGAGCGAGGCGCAGCTGAAGGAGCTCAGCGTGGCGGTGGCGGTCGAGAAAGCCTGATTTCGGCTTCCTTTCCCCTTCAGGGAGAGGATCGAGGTGAGGGGCGGTCTCGCGGAAAAGTCTGGATTGAAGCCTGCTCCGATGCGGGCAGTCGCAAGATCTGTTCCTCACCCCAACCCTCTCCCCACGGGGGAGAGGGGGCAACGACGAAGCGTGGAACGATGACCGAACACGTGATCCTGCTGCATGGCCTGTGGATGCGCGGTTTCGCGCTGGGCATGCTGCATCGCCGGTTGATCGCCGACGGCTACCGTGTGCACCGTTTCGACTATCTCAGCGTGGCTTCGTCGCAGCAGCGTATTCTTGCGCGGCTGCAGGCGCGGATGGGCGAGTGCGCGCCGGACACGGTGCATCTGGTGGGGCACAGCCTGGGCGGCTTGCTGGCGCTGCGTGCCTGCCTCGATGCGACGGCGCCGCCGCCGGGACGCGTGGTCTGCCTCGGTTCGCCGCTCAAGGGCAGTGCGGCCGCGCGCGCCTTCGCCGCCTGGGGGCGTGGCAGCGAGGTGTTGCTGGGCCACAATCGCAGCCTGCTGGAACAGGGTCTCGAACGCTGGGATGGCCCGCGCGAGGTGGGCGTGATCGCCGGCCGCCTGCCGCTGGGGCTGGGTGCGGTGCTGGGCCAACTGGACGGCGAGCACGACGGCACCGTGGCGGTGGAGGAAACCCGCTTGCCCGGCGTGGCCGACCATTGCGTGGTCGAAGCCAACCACACCGGCCTGCTGTTCTCGCAGGAGGTGGCCCGGCTGGTGGATGCGTTCCTGCGCCGGGGGCGGTTCGATCCCGCGGCGATTTGATCCGGCCGGCTGGCGGTTGCCGCCGCGACTTGCGGTAAAATCGCCGGCTTGTCCTTTTTGAACCGAATCCGGGAACCGCCATGGGTAGAGGTCCGTCCATCGAAGGCCGCAAGAATGCCGAGGACGCCAAGCGCGCCAAGGTGTTCACCAAGCTGATCCGCGAGATCACCGTCGCCACGCGCGCCGGCGTCGCCGATCCGGCGAGCAATCCGCGCCTGCGCGCGGCGGTGGACAAGGCGCTTGCCGCGAACATGACCAAGGACACCATCGAGCGCGCGATCAAGCGCGGCTCGGGTGCCGACGGCGCCGGCGAGGAGATGCGCTACGAGGGCTACGGCCCCGGCGGCATCGCGCTGATCATCGACTGTTTCACCGACAATCCCGTGCGCACCGTGGCCGACGTGCGCCACGCGCTGACCAAGCACGGCGGCAACCTCGGCACCTCGGGCTCGGTGGCCTTCCAGTTCACCCGCTGCGGCGAGCTGGCCTTCGCCACCGGCGGCGCAGCGGCGAAGGAAGAGCAGATCCTGGAAGCGGCGCTGGAAGCCGGCGCCGACGACGTCGTCAACGAGGCAGGCGAGAGCACCGTGCTGTGCGCGCCGGAGAACTTCGAGGCGGTGCAGCAGGCGCTCGCCGCGGCCGGGCTGGAGTCCGAGCACGCCGGCGTGGGCATGCGCCCGAACAACCGGGTGGCGGTGAGCGGCGACGCGCTGGAGGCGCTCACCGCGTTGCTCGACAGGCTCGACGCGCTGGACGACGTGAGCGAGGTCTACCACAACGCTCTGCTGCCGACCGAGACGGGCGCGTAAGCGGCATCGTGCCGCGCGTCGCCCGCATCCTGCGATGACCCGCATCCTCGGCATCGACCCGGGCAGCCAGCGCACCGGCGTGGGTATCGTCGACGTCGATGCGGCCGGCAAGCTCACGCATGTGTTCCACGGCGCCCTGGCGGTAGCCGGCGAGGCCAGCTTCCCGCTGCGCCTGAAACGCATTTTTGACGAACTGGATGACATCATCGCCGCCCATCGTCCGGACGAGTGCGGCATCGAGCGCGTGTTCATGGCGCGCAATGCCGACTCGGCCCTGAAGTTGGGGCAGGCGAGGGGCGCCGCGATCTGCGCGGTGGTGAACCGGGGAATCGCGGTGCACGAATACGCAGCGACGGAAGTGAAGCAGGCAGTGGTAGGCACGGGCCGCGGCGACAAGGCGCAGGTGCAGCACATGGTCGGCGTCCTGCTGGGCCTGAAGGGTCCCCTGCAGGCGGATGCCGCCGACGCGCTGGCGATCGCGGTGGCGCATGCGCACACCCGCGCCAGCCTCGCGCGCGTGGGTATTCCGCGCACGGCCTGGAGGCGGCGCCGATGATCGGCCGTCTGCGCGGCATCCTGATTTCCAAGCAGCCGCCGTGGCTGCTGGTGGAAGTGGGCGGCGTCGGCTACGAGCTGGAGGCGCCGATGTCCACCATCTACGACCTGCCGGGGCTGGGCAAGGAAGTGACCCTGCTCACCCACTATGCGCAGAAGGAAGACAGCGTGGCGCTGTACGGTTTCCTCGCCGAGACCGAGCGGGCGCTGTTCCGCAACCTGCAGAAGGTCAGCGGCATCGGCGCGAAAATCGCGCTGGCGGTGCTGTCCGGCGTGTCGACGAACGACTTCGCGCGACTGGTGCAGGCGGGCGACGTGGCGGCGCTGACCAAGATCCCGGGCATCGGCAAGAAGACCGCCGAGCGCATCGTGGTCGAGCTGCGCGACCGCGTGGACGGCATGGCCGTGAGCCTGCCCGGCGCCGCGGCGGCAGGTGCGCCGCTCGACGCCGCCGGCGAGGCCACGGTGGCGTTGCAGCAACTGGGCTACAAACCCGCCGAAGTGGCGCGGCTGGTGCAGAAGGTCGCCGCCGACGGCGACAATGCCGAGGCCATCATCCGCAAGGCGCTGCGCGCCGCGCTGGGCGGCTAGATGGCCGGGGCCCCCATGAGTACGCAGGCCAGGACGGATCAGCCCGCGCCGGCCGCCGGCGACGGCGAGCTTCTGCACGGCAGCAAGAAGGCGTTGATCCTGGGCGCCATCGGTGTGGTGTTCGGCGATATCGGCACCAGCCCGTTGTACACCATGCACGAGACCTTCCTGCCCGAGCATGGCCTGCATCCGCGTCCCAGCACAGTGCTGGGCATCCTCTCGCTGGTCACCTGGTCGCTGATCCTGGTGGTGGCGGTGAAGTATGTGAGCCTGGTGATGCGCGCCGACAACAAGGGCGAGGGCGGCATCATGGCCTTGATGACGCTGGCCCAGCGCGCGGTGGGTGGCTCCACCGGCATGCGCAAGCTGGTGGTACTGATGGCCCTGCTGGGCGCGGCGCTGTTCATCGGCGACGGCGTGATCACGCCGTCGATCTCGGTGTTGTCGGCGGTGGAGGGCCTGCAGGTGGCCGCGCCGCAGCTCGCGCACTGGGTGGTGCCGATCACGGTGGCGGTGCTGCTGGGGCTGTTCTGGTTCCAGCGCCATGGCACGGCCAGGGTCGGGGCGGTGTTCGGCCCGGTGATGGTGCTGTGGTTCCTGGCCCTGGGCCTGGTCGGGATATGGAACATCATCAAGGCACCGGGCGTGCTGTGGGCGCTCAATCCCTGGCACGCGGCGCAGTTCTTCATGACCCACGGCAAGACCTCGGTCCTGGCCCTGGGCTCGGTGGTGCTGTGCGTGACCGGCGCCGAGGCGCTGTACACCGACATGGGCCACTTCGGACGCTTCCCGATCCGCGCCGCCTGGTTCTTCTTCGTGATGCCGGCGCTGCTGCTCAACTACTACGGCCAGGGTGGGCTGCTGTTGCTGCACCCGGAGGCGATCGCCAACCCGTTCTACCACGCGGTGCCGGATTGGGCGCTGTACCCGATGATCGGGCTGGCCACGCTGGCCACGGTGATCGCCTCGCAGGCGGTGATCTCCGGCGCGTTCACGGTGACGCGGCAGGCGATCCAGCTCGGCTTCATCCCGCGCATGCAGGTGGTGCACACCTCGCGCGAGGCGATCGGGCAGATCTTCCTGCCGTGGGTGAACCGCTCGCTGATGGTGACGGTGATCGCCACGGTGGTCAGTTTCGGCTCGTCCAACGCGCTGGCCGGCGCCTATGGCATCGCGGTGACCGGCACGATGGCGATCGACACCACGCTGACCATGATCGTGGCGCGCCGCATGTGGCACTGGAACCGCGCGCTGGTGATCGCCGCCGCGTTGCTGTTCCTGTGCATCGACCTCAGCTACTTCGGCGCCAACACGCTGAAGATCCCCGACGGCGGCTGGTTCCCGCTGGTGCTGGGGCTGGCCATGTTCGTGATGATGACCACCTGGCATCGCGGGCGCGAACTGCTGGTGCGCGAGATCAAGCAGGGCGGCCTGGCGCTGGCGCCGTTCATCGAGAACATCAACAAGCACCCGCCGCTGCGCGTGCCGGGCACGGCGGTGTTCCTCACCGCCAACCAGGAGGCCGTGCCGCACGCGCTGCTGCACAACCTCAAGCACAACAAGGTACTGCACGAGCGCAACGTGCTGCTGACGGTGGAAGTGCTGGAGACGCCGGTAGCCGATGTCGGGGAGCGCATCCGGATCGGGGATCTGGGCTGCGAGTTCTACAGCCTGGAACTGCGCTTCGGCTTCGCCGAGGACCCGAACGTGCCGCTGGCGCTGTCGCAATGCGCGCGTGACGGCCTCGGCTTCGACATGATGGACACCACCTTCTTCCTGTCGCGCGAGAACATCGTGGCCGACAAGCGCCGGCCCGGCATGGCGCTGTGGCGCGACAAGCTGTTCGCCTTCCTTGTGCGCAACGCGCTGCCGGCCACCGCCTTCTTCCAGATCCCCGGCAACCGGCTGATCGAGCTGGGCGCGCAGGTCGAGATCTGATCGAACCCAACCGGATCCAGTCCACCATGACCACCACCACCGCATCCCCGTCGGGTGCCCAGCCTTCGCCGCGCCTGGCCGCACTGGTGCTGGGCGCGGTCGGCATCGTCTACGGCGACATCGGCACCAGCCCGCTGTACACCCTGCAGACCACGCTGAGCCACGACCACATGCATCCCACCCCGGCCAGCGTCTACGGGGTGCTGTCGCTGATCTTCTGGGCGCAGATCCTGGTGGTGTCGCTGAAGTACGTGGTGTTCATCATGCGCGCCGACAACAAGGGCGAGGGCGGCATCATGGCGCTGATGGCGCTGGCCCAGCGCTGCGTGCGCGAACAGCCCAGGCTGCGCTGGGTGCTGGTGATCCTCGGCATCTTCGGCGCGGCGCTGTTCTACGGCGACGGCGTGATCACGCCGGCGATCACCACGCTGGGCGCGGTCGAGGGCGTGAAGGTGATCGCGCCGGGCCTGGACAAGTGGGTGGTGCCGATCACCGTGCTGGTGCTGATCCTGCTGTTCCTGCTGCAGAAGCACGGTACCGAACGGGTAGGCAAGCTGTTCGGCCCGGTGATGATGGTCTGGTTCGTGACGATCGCGCTGCTCGGCGTGAACATGATCGTGCGCCATCCGCAGGTGCTGTACGCGGTCAATCCCTGGTACGGGGTGAGGTTCTTCTTCAGCCACGGCCTGCAGGCCTTCATCGCGCTGGGCGGCGTGGTGCTGGCGCTGACCGGTGCCGAGGCGCTGTACGCCGACATGGGGCATTTCGGCAAGAAGCCGATACGCACGGCCTGGTTCAGCTTCGTGCTGCCGGCACTGGTGCTGAACTACTTCGGCCAGGGCGCGCTGTTGCTGATGCACCCGCAGGCGATCGACAGCCCGTTCTTCAAGCTGGTGCCGTCGGCCTTGCTGTACCCGATGATCGGGCTGGCCACCGCCGCGGCGGTGATCGCCTCGCAGTCGGTGATCTCCGGGGCGTTCTCGATGACCCGCGAGGCGATGTCGCTGGGCTATTCGATGCGCATGCCGGTGGTGCACACCTCACGCGAGATGTCCGGGCAGATCTTCGTGCCCTGGGTCAATTATTTCCTGCTGCTGATGGTGCTGTTCGCGGTGCTGCACTTCGGCAGCTCCGACCGCCTGAGCGCGGCCTACGGCATCGCGGTGACCGGCACCATGAGCATCACCACGGTGCTGGCGCTGATCGTGGCGCGCCGGCAGTGGGGCTGGAAGCTGCCGGTGGTGATCGCGGCGGGCGTGCTGTTCCTGGTGATCGACCTGTCGTTCTTCGGTGCGAACCTGATCAAGGTCGAGTACGGCGGCTGGTTCCCGCTGGTGCTGGGCCTGGCGGTGTTCATCTGGATGACCACCTGGCGCCGCGGCCGCGAGCTGGTGGTGCGCGAAATCAAGCAGGGCGGCCTGGCGCTGGCGCCGTTCATCGAGGCGATGCGCGAGCACTCGCCGCTGCGCGTGCCGGGCACGGCGGTGTTCCTCACCGCGAACCAGCACGCGGTGCCGCACGCGCTGTTGCACAACCTCAAGCACAACAAGGTGCTGCACGAGCGCAACGTGTTGCTGACGGTGGAAATGCTGGAGTCGCCGGTGGCCGATGCCGAGGAACGCGTGCGCATCGATGCGCTGGGCGACGGTTTCTACGGCATCGAGCTGCGCTTCGGCTTCGCCGAGGACCCGAACGTGCCGCTGGCGCTGTCGCAATGCGTGCGGGACGGCATCGGCTTCGACATGATGGATACCACCTTCTTCCTGTCGCGCGAGAACATCGTGGCCGACAGGCGACGGCCCGGCATGGCGCTGTGGCGCGACAAGCTGTTCGCCTTCATGGCGCGCAACGCGCTGCCGGCCACCGCCTTCTTCCAGATCCCCGGCAACCGGCTGATCGAGCTGGGGGCGCAGGTGGAAATCTGATCCGCACGCGGATCTGATTTCCACCTGCGCGCCAGCGGCCCACGGATGGGCAACACGCACACCGTCGCTTGGCGATCGGCGTGCGGAGCCTGGTCAGGCGAGCCAAAGACGGGCAGGAGAGCCCGTCTCCGGCTCATGAGCACGGCGCTCTCGCTCTTGCTTTTTGCTCCTTTTCCGAAGCCAGTGCCGCCATAATGGCCCCATGACCGACTCCCGCCTCATCACTTCCGTCTCCCAGCTCGACGACGAGGCGCTGGAGGCGACGATCCGTCCGCGCCGCTTTGCCGAATACCTCGGCCAGCAGGCGGTGCGCGAGCAGCTGGAGATCTATATCGAGGCTGCCCGGAAAAGGGGCGGCGCGCTGGACCACGTGCTGATCTTCGGGCCGCCCGGGCTCGGCAAGACCACGCTTTCCCATGTGATCGCCAACGAACTGGGCGTCAGCCTGCGCTCCACCTCCGGCCCGGTGCTGGAGCGCGCCGGCGACCTCGCCGCGCTGCTCACCAACCTGCAACCCAACGACGTGCTGTTCGTGGACGAGATCCACCGGCTGTCGCCCGCGGTGGAGGAGGTGCTGTATCCGGCGATGGAGGACTTCCAGATCGACATCATGATCGGCGAAGGCCCGGCCGCGCGCTCGATCAAGCTGGACCTGCCGCCGTTCACCCTGGTCGGCGCCACCACGCGGGCCGGCATGCTTACGGCCCCGCTGCGCGACCGCTTCGGCATCGTGCAGCGGCTGGAGTTCTATACCGCCGACGAGTTGACCGCGATCGTGCGCCGCGCGGCAAGGATCCTCGGCATCGCCTGCGCGCTGGACGGCGCGCAGGAAATCGCCCGCCGCTCGCGCGGCACGCCGCGCATCGCCAACCGCCTGCTGCGCCGGGTGCGCGACTATGCCGAGGTGCGCGCGGGCGGCGAGATCACCCTGGCCGCGGCCCGGGCCGCGCTGGACATGCTGAAGATCGATCCGGACGGCCTCGACGAGCTGGACCGCCGCATGCTCGGCACCATCATCGAGAGCTTCGACGGCGGCCCGGTGGGCGTGGAGTCGCTGGCCGCCGCGCTCAGCGAGGACCGCGGCACGCTGGAGGACGTGGTCGAGCCCTTCCTGATCCAGCAGGGCTACCTGGTGCGCACCGCCCGCGGCCGCATGGCCACGGCGCGGGCCTGGCGCCACCTGGGCCTGGTCCCGCCGCCGCGCCAGGCGCAGGCGGCCGACTTGTTCGCCGGGGACGCCCTCGATGGCTGAGCGCGAGCCCTTCCGCTGGCCGGTACGGGTGTACTGGGAGGACACCGATGCCGGCGGCGTGGTCTACCACGCCAGCTACCTGCGCTTCCTGGAACGGGCGCGCACCGAGTGGCTGCGCGCGCTGGGCGTCGACCAGATGGCGCTCAAGGAGAGCACCGGACTGGCCTTCCTGGTGCGCGAGATGCAGCTGGACTTCCTGCGTGCCGCCCTGCTGGACGATGAACTGGCGGTGACGGTGGCTGTCAAGGAACGCCGTGCAGCCAGTATCCTGTTCGGCCAGACGATTACCCGTGCCGGGGATGCCTGCCTGCTGCGCGCCAGCGTGCGCGTGGCCTGCGTGGACACCCGGCGCATGCGTGCTGTGCCGATACCCGCGGACCTGATCCCCGAAGCTGCCCCCTGACCACCCTGCCGAAGCGGAGTACCCCAAGTCAATGAACGGCGGATTGAACGTTTTCACCCTGATCGCGAATTCCAGCCTGCCGGTGAAGCTGGTGTTGCTGATCCTGCTGGTGTTCTCCTTCCTGTCGTGGGTGATCATCATCCGCAAGTACGGCCAGACCAAGGCGGCGCTGGAGAACGCGGAGAACTTCGAGGAGCGCTTCTGGTCCGGCGGCGACCTGGCCCAGTTGTTCCGCGAGGTGAGCCACCGCGGTGCCGAAGGCGGCATGGAGAACATCTTCGAATCGGGCTTCCGCGAGTTCGCCCGCCAGCGCCAGCGCCGGACGCATGATCCGCGCAGCGCGATCGAGGGTTCCGAGCGCGCGATGCAGGTGGCCGGCACCCGCGAGATCGGCCTGCTGGAGCGCAACCTGGAGTTCCTCGCCAACGTCGGCTCGATCAGCCCCTACGTGGGCCTGTTCGGCACGGTGTGGGGCATCATGGGCGCGTTCCAGGGCCTGGGCGACATGAAGGACGTCACCATCGCCGTGGTCGCGCCGCACATCTCCGAGGCGCTGATCGCCACCGCGATGGGCCTGTTCGCGGCGATCCCCGCGCAATGGGCCTACAACCGCTACGCCACCAAGGTGGAGCGCATCGCCTCGCGCTACGACGTGTTCCAGGAGGAGTTCTCCTCCGTATTGCAGCGGCAGATCCAGGCCGACGACGTAGCCTGAGCGAGGCGATTCCCATGCAGACCTCGCGGCGCCACAAGCGCTACAAGCTGAAATCCGAGATCAACGTCGTTCCCTACATCGACGTGATGCTGGTGCTGCTGATCATCTTCATGGTCACCACGCCGATGCTGAACTCCAATGTCGACGTGAACCTGCCGCAGGCCGATGCCAAGGCGCTGCAGGCCAAGAAGGACAACCTGATCGTGCAGGTGGCGAAGGACGGCACGCTCTCCCTCGTCGTGGGCAGCGGCAAGCCCGAGCCGGTGGACGAGGCCGGTCTCCAGGCCAGGGTCAAGGCATTCCGGGACGCCAATCCGCAGCTCAGCGTGCTGGTGGCCGGCGATACCAACGGCAACTATGGCGGCGTGTACAAGGTGCTGGCGACCCTGCAGCAGGCCGGCGTGGACAAGGTCGGCCTGATGAGCACGCCAGGCGAAGGCCCGGGCCAGGGTCAGGGGTCCCATGGACGACCGTAAGGCGACCCCGTGGGCGGTGGTGCTGTCCGCCCTGCTGCACCTGGGCATCGTGGCGTTCCTGTTCCTTGCGGTGCTGCCGTGCGCCAGCTATGAGGCGTTCTTCAACGCGCTGCACCTGCCGGCGTGGATGAACCCGATCACCTGCGCGCGCCCGCTGGAACTCAAGGGACCGGTGATCGAGGCCACCCTGATCGGGCCCACCGGCAGCCCGCCGCCGAAGGCGGTGAAGGCCAAGCCGGTCCCGAACACCGTGCCGCCGCCGCCCGCGGTGCCCCCGCCGCCTCCGCCGCCGGAGGTGAAGCCCAAGATCGCGCCGCTGCCGCCGCCGCCCGAGCATCCGGACCTGAAGGACCAGGAGCGCGTGGTCGAGCAGGGCGTGCAGCAGGCCGAGGAAAAACAGCTGCAGGAAGAGAAGCAGCGCCAGCGCCAGGCCGAGCTCGATGCGCAGGCGGCCCAGAAGAAAAAGCAGGAAGAGCTGAAGAAGGTCGACGAGATGCTCGCCCAGATGGACGCCGCCTCGGCGCAGACCAGGAAGCTGGACAGCAGGGCGAAGCAGGCCAAGCAGCAGCTGGCCGACCTCAAGAACGCCCAGGATAACGGCCAGGCCGACCTGCCCAATGCCGCGCAGCGGCAGACCGGCAACAATGCCCAGAACAGCAACCTGGCCGACGAATACGCCGCGGCCATTCAGAATGCGGTCACGCCGAATTGGTTAAGGCCGGATAACATGCCGAAGCTTCCATGCAAGGTCCACATCGTGCAGTTGCCCGGCGGTGACGTGATGAGCGCCACGGTCGATCCAAGCTGTCCGTACGACGACGCGGGCCGGCGTTCGGTGGAGAATGCGATCCTGCGCACCCGGACCTTGCCGTACAAGGGTTTCGAGAGCGTGTTCCAGCGCAACCTCACCTTCACATTCATGCCGCAATGATGAGCCCGATGCGCAAATCGAATCCGCTGTACGCCCTCATCCTGCTGCTCGCGACGGCGTTGTTCGCCGGGCCGGCGGCCGCCCAGCAGTCCGGCCTCGACATCCAGATCGTCGGCGGCGTGAAGACCGCCACCCCGATCGCGGTGGTGCCGTTCGCGCAGCCCGGCGTGGCGCCGCTGCCCACCGACGTGGCCGACGTGATCCGCAACGATCTCAATCGCTGCGGCAAGTTCCGTTCGCTGGCCAAGAGCGACATCGTGGAGTTCCCGGCCAAGGGCGCGGACATCAATTTCTCCACCTGGCGCCTGCTGAAGCAGGATTTCATCGCGGTGGGCAGCATCAGCGACGCCGGCGGCGGCATGCTGAAGGTCAGCTACGAGCTGTGGGACGTGAACAAGCAGCAGAACCTGCTGGCGGCGTACTACACCGCGCCGGCGGGCGACCTGCGCGGCGTGGCGCACCAGATCGCCGACGCGATCTACCAGAAGATCACCGGCGTGCGCGGCGCGTTCTGGACCCGCATCGCCTACATCACCCAGGTCGGCCTGGGCAACAACACGACCTATTCGCTGGTGGTGGCCGACTCGGACGGCTACAACCCGCAGGTGGTGGCGCGCTCGCACGAGTCGCTGATGTCGCCGGCGTGGTCGCCGGACGGCAAGAAGATCGCCTACGTCTCCTTCGAGAGCGGCAATTCGCAGATCTACGTGCAGGACCTCACCACCGGCGCCCGCCAGCTGGTGGAATCGCACGCCAAGGGCATCAACGGTGCGCCGGCGTGGTCGCCCGACGGCAGGAAGCTGGCGGTGGCGCTGTCCTATTCGGGCAACCTCGAGCTGTATGTGCTCGACATGGCGACGCGCCAGGAGACCCGGCTGACCCACAGCCTCTCGATCAACACCGAGCCGGTTTGGGCGCCGGACGGCCAGTCCATCTATTTCACCTCCGACCGTTCCGGCCGGCCGCAGATCTACCAGATCCCGGCGGGCGGCGGCACTGCCCAGCGCGTCAGCTTCCAGGGCACCTACAACTCCAACTCCAGCCTCAGCTACGACGGCAAGGAACTTGCCATGGTGCAGGGCAACGGGAACGTGTATCGTATTGCGGTAATGGATCTCGGCCTGGGCGGGCAGGTGCATTTCCTCTCGCCGGGGCCGCTGGATTTCGGGCCCAGCTGGGCCCCGAACGCCAGCATGTTGTTGTACGGCGCCACCGAAGGTCCGCGCGGCGTGCTGTATGCCACCTCGGCCGACGGCATGGTGCGCCAGCGTCTTGCGCTCGCCAACGGCAGCGTGAGCGATCCTGCCTGGGGGCCGTACCGACAGCAGCAATGAATTCCGCACCGCCGCATTCGCGTGCGGCGGTCGATGCCGGGGACGGTCCGCGAGGGCCGCGCCCGGCGCGTTTTGCCGGCCGCAACGCCTCCGCGCGCCAGGGTCAGCCATTGAAGGCGCGCATCACACGCCGTTGATCTTGCAAGACCAGAATAAACAACAGCCGGCCCACCGGCGATTTCGTCCCGTAACCAGTCCGTCACTGTATGCCGGAACTCAACACGTTTGAAGGAACGTCACCATGAATAAGACCGTTCGCGTCGCCCTGGTCGCCCTGCTTTGCGTTGGCGCGGCCGCCTGTTCCAAGAAGCAGGAAGTCAAGCCGCAGGCTCCGGCCAGCGAGCCCGTCGCCCAGACCCAGCCGGCCGAGACCAGCGGCAAGTACACGCCGGCCGACCTCAACACCGATGCCTGCCTGCGCCAGCGCGTCGTGTACTTCGACTTCGACAAGTCCGAGATCAAGCCGGAGTTCCAGCAGATCATGGCTTGCCACGCCAAGTACCTGCAGGACCGCCCGATGGCGCAGATGCGCCTGGAAGGCAACACCGACGAGCGCGGTTCCAAGGAATACAACCTGGGCCTGGGCGAGCGTCGTGCGAACGCCGTGTCCAGCGCGCTGCAGGCCAACGGCGCCTCCGCCAGCCAGATCAGCGTGATCTCGTACGGCAAGGAGAAGCCGGTGTGCCGCGAGCACAACGAGGATTGCTGGAGCAAGAACCGCCGCGTCGAGATCGTCTACACGGCCGAGTAAGCAATGAGGATACTGGCCGGCAAACTTGCAGCCAGGATCGGCATGGCGGGCGCGATCGCGTCCGCCATGCTTTTCGTGCTGCCGGTGTTCGCGCAGGACTCGCGCCTGAGCCTCGCCGATCGCGTCGCCCTGCTCGAGCAGCGCGCGCAAAACAAGGACCAGAGCGGTGCCGCGATGGTCAACCAGTTGCAGCAGATGCAGTCGCAGCTGCGCGACATGCAAGGCCAGATCGAGGATCTGCAGCACCAGCTGCAGCAGCTCCAGGACAAGAGCAAGGATCAGTACCTCGACCTCGACTCCCGCGTGGGACGCCTCGAGGGCGCGGGCAAGGCGGGTGCGGCGCCGGCTTCCGGCGGCAGCGTCCCGGCCCCGGCGAATGCCGGCGGCGGCAATAGCGCCGGCACGGCCGCTCCGGCATCCGCACCGGCGCCATCCGCACCGGCGCCGGCGAGCGCTAAGCCGCTCTCGCCCGCGGACAACGCCGCGGCGCAGGCCGCCTACGGTGCGGCTTTCAAGACTTTGCGTGGCGGCGACTACGTAGGCGCCTCGCGCGATTTCCGCAAGTTCATCGAACAGTACCCGGACCACCCGCTCACCCCGAACGCTTTCTACTGGCTGGGCGAGTCGTACTACGTCACCACCAATTACCAGGTGGCGCTGGAAGCCTTCCAGCACCTGCTGAGCCAGTTCCCGCAGAGCGAAAAGGCGCCTGACGCGCTGCTCAAGGTCGGCTACTGCCAGTACGCGCTGAAGCAGGTGCCTGCCGCGAAGGCCACGCTGGAGGCGGTGATCAGCAAGTATCCCGGCTCCAATGCCGCCAGCCTGGCGAAGGAGCGGCTGCGCCGCATCCAGACCTCGGCCGGCTGAGGGGCGCGTGGTGAGCGGGACCAGCATCAGTACGGCTGACGCCGTGCTTCCGGCCGCCGCCGAGCGGCTGCGTATCACCGAGATCTTCCACTCGATCCAGGGCGAGGCCGACGCGATCGGCTGGCGCACCGTGTTCGTGCGCCTCACCGGTTGCCCGCTGCGCTGCGTGTGGTGCGACACCACCTATTCGTTCCATGGCGGCGGCTGGCGCTCCATCGACGACATCCTCGCCGAAGTCGCCAGCCATGGCGCGCACCACGTCTGCGTCACCGGCGGCGAGCCGCTGGCGCAGAAGCGCTGCCTGGTCTTGCTGCAGCGCCTGTGCGATGCCGGCTACGAGGTCTCGCTGGAGACCTCGGGCGCGCTCGACGTGGCCGCGGTCGATCCGCGCGTGCGCAAGGTGATGGACCTGAAGGCGCCGGACTCCGGCGAAAGCGCGCGCAACCTGTGGTCGAACCTCGGCCATCTGCTGCCGCACGACCAGGTGAAGATCGTGATCGCCAGCCGCGCCGATTACGAGTGGGCGCGCGGCGTGGTGGCGGAGCATGCCATCGACCGGCGCTGCATGGTGCTGTTCTCGCCGGTCTGGGGCAAGGTCGAGCCGCGCGAGCTGGCGGAATGGATCATTGCCGACAGGCTGCCGGTGCGCTTCCAGCTGCAATTGCACAAGCTGCTGTGGAACGACGCCCGGGGGAAATGACTTGTGCGTTCGTCCATGAACGCGAGGGTCAAACGGCAACCATCCATGGCTGCACTCTTCAAGAAACCCCGCGCGCCGGCCTGTGCTGCCGGTAGCGCTTTCCGGCCGGTGACCGGCCGCACTTCAGTGGATGCAAGCCATGTCTGAAACATCTCCCCGCAAGGCCGTCGTGCTCGTCTCCGGCGGCATGGATTCGGCCGTCACGATCGCCATCGCGCGCGAACAGGGTTACCAGGTGCACGCACTGAGCGTGGCCTATGGCCAGCGCCACAGCTCGGAGCTGGAAGCCTCCGAGCGTGTGTCGAAGATGCTCGGCGCGGTCGAGCACAAGACCGTACGCGTCGACCTGCGCAGCATCGGCGGCTCGGCGCTCACCGCCGACATCGCCGTGCCGCTGGACGACGATGCGCACGACGGCGACGGCCACATCCCGGTGACCTACGTGCCGGCGCGCAACACCATCATGCTGTCGATCGCGCTGGGCTGGGCCGAGGTGCTGGGTTCCGCCGACATCTGGTGCGGCGTCAACGCGGTGGACTACTCGGGCTATCCGGACTGCAGACCCGCCTTCGTCGAGGCCTTCGAGCGCTTGGCCAACGTGGCCACCAAGGCGGGCGTGGAAGGCGCCGGCATCCGCATCCATGCGCCGCTGATGGCGATGAGCAAGGCGGACATCGCGCGCGAGGGCGCGCGGCTGGGCGTGGATTTCGCAGCCACCGTGAGCTGCTACCAGGCCGACGCACAGGGCCGCGCCTGCGGTCACTGCGACGCCTGTCGCCTGCGCGCGCAGGGTTTCCGCGAGGCGGCCCTGCCCGATCCCACGCGCTACGTCTGAGGCGGCCGTTGCTTGTGCGCATGCGGCGCAATCCCTAAAATCGCCAATCCGCCTGCGATACGGGTCGTTAGCTCAGCTGGTAGAGCACTGGACTTTTAATCCATTGGTCCCGGGTTCGAGTCCCGGACGACCCACCAATCCGGAGCGCCCACAGGGCGCTCTTTTTTATTGCCGGCCGTGACGCGCGGCTCAGCGCGAACCCACCACCAGCGCGGTGAAATCCTTTACCGGGGCATGGCGCAGCGCGGGCGCGGCAGCGACCAGCCAGACGCGATGGGTGGCCCGGTCCAGCGCCATGGTGCGTGCGCCGGCCTGGGTGGGTACGTTCGCCACCACGCGGTAATGGCCGGCGTCGTCCTCGTGCACGATGGTCAGCGTGCCGTCGTGGTTGGAGCTGTAGACCAGCCGGGTGGCGGGATCGAAGCGGGCCGCGTCCGGTCCCTTGCCGATCGGCACGGTGGCGACCTGGCGGCCGTCGTCGGCGTCGGTGACCGCCATCAGCTGGTTGTCGCAGACCGAGAACACGCGGCGGGACTTCGCGTCGATGGCCAGGCCGCTGGGCGAATCGCAGGGCGCGAGCTTCCACACGGCATCGACCTTGTTCGTCTTCGTATCGATGCGCGCCAGTTCGCTCTTGTCCTCGATGTTCGCGTACACGTGGCCGCGGCCGTCGCTGACCGCGAATTCGGGGCGGCCGGGCAGGGCGATGTCGGCGACGGCCTTGTCGCTGGCCGGGTCGATCACGCTGGCGTTGCCGCTGTGGCCGTTCATGGTCAGCACGTGGCCGCTGGCCGGATCGAACACGATGGCGTCGGGCCCCTGGCCGTCGATCGGGATGTCGCGCAGTTTTTTCAGGCTGTCCAGGTCGATCACGTGGACGCTGTTGGCGGCGCCGTCGCTGACGTAGCCGCGCCGCAGCTTCTGCACCAGCGCGATGCCGTGGATGTGCTGCATGCCGGGAATCTCGCCAGCCAGCTTGCCGTCGCGGGTGTCCACCACCATCACGCGGTCGTTGCGGGCGATCAGCAGGTGATGCGCCACCGGGTCGATGGTGAGGTAGTCCCAGCCGCCGCTGCCGCCCAGCAGGTGGCGTTGCAGCACGGCATAGTGCGACGTGACGGCGGGGACGGGCGCAGCGACGGCGGCGCCGGCGACGAGGGACAGCAGCAGGGCTAGGGATTTCATGACTGGCTCCGGCGGGATGGCGGCAGTGATCCCCGCCAGCATGCGCGCCGGATGATTAGCGAACGCTGTGGCTGCTCAGTTGCCGGGGCCCCGGGTCTGCCGCCAGCGCCGGGTGAGGCGCTCGATCAGCAGCGGCAGCAGCGCGAGCACGGCCAGCGCGCCCATCGGCAGCAGCACCTCGGGATGCAGGAACAATTCCACGTCGAGCGTCCCGTCGCGGCCCAGCGCCTCGCCCAGGCCCGCGCCGATCGAGCATTCGAACACCAGCGACACCGTGCCGCCCAGCCAGCTGGCGCCGAGGAACAGCCACAGCGGGCAGCGCAGCCAGGCCAGTCCCACGGTGACCGCGCCGAACGGCATCACCGGCACGAAACGCAGGAACAGGGTGTAGCTCACCGGGTGGCGTTCGAAGCCGTGGTGCAGCCGCGCCGCGAACGGCGGCGGCGGGCGCGTGCCCGCGCCGAAGGCGTAGCGGCTGGCCAGGTACAGCACCAGCGAACCCAGGGTGAGACCCACCGAGGAGCACAGCGTGCCGTCGACCACGCCGAACGCGAAACCGCCGGCGAGGATGATCACGATGGTGCCCGGGATGCCGGTGGACATCGCCAGGGTAAGCAGGCCGACGTAGGCCAGCCGGCTCAGCCAGGGATGCTCGGCGATGTGTGCGTGCAACTCGTGCTGATGGTCGACCAGATGCTGCGGGCTCAAGCGGTCCAGCGCGCCGGAGGCATACAGCACGATCCCGGCGAGCAGCAGCAGGATCAGCGGCAGGGCGGCGCGCAGGCGCTTCAATACGATGCGCCGCGTTCGCCGTAGGTGGCGAGCACGCCGCGCGCCTCGTCGCGCAGGATGTCGCGGCGCACGGCGATGCCGCGGCGCGCGAGTTCGCCGATCCAGTCGGCGGGCAACGGGCCTTCGTCGAACTCGGTGAGTTCCTCGACGTCCTCGGCACGCGCGCCGATCAGCAGCTCGTCGACGCCGGCCCACACGGTGGCGCCGTAGCACTGGCAGCAGGGCTGGGCGCTGGTGGCCAGCGTGTAGCGGCCGCCGTCGGCGTTGAGGCGGAAGCTGGCGAGGCGCTGCTGCGCGCTCATGTAGGCCATCATCTCGGCGTGCGCCACCGAGCAGGTCTGCGGCACCACCCGGTTCACGCCCACCGAGACCACGCGGCCCTCGGCATTGAATACCGCGGCGCCGAACGGCCCGCCCGGGCCGTACTCGATATTGCGGCGGGACAGCGCGATGGCCACGCCGACGCGCTCCTCGTCGCTGACGTAGCGGCGGCTGTCGTCGACCAGCTCCCCGATCCAGGGCGGCAGGGTGAGGTGGATCTGCATCGGCAGGAACATCGTCAGAGCCTGTTTATGGTCTCCCCATGGCCCGCGCTGGGAGCTGTTTGCGTGCAGGCCAAGGAAGAACGAAGGAGTGGACGTCCGTCCACGACTGAGTGATGACGCGGGTATGCGGGCAAACAGACCCGGCCCCGAAAGTGACAGGTGCTGGGGTTGCCTTGCTGTGGCCGCCATGCGGCAGCGCGCAGCTTGGCCTGACAGCCAGTCGGGCCGGCGCCATGCGCCACCACCTGACGACCACAGCAAGGCAACGCGGGCCACGGGGAAATCATAAACAGGCTCTCAGGCCTTCGCCGCCCAGGTGTCGCGCAGGGTCACCACGCGGTTGAACACCGGCGCGTCCACGCGGTGGTCGACGCGGTCGGCCACGAAATAACCCAGCCGCTCGAACTGGCAGCGCTGCTCCGGCTCCGCCTGCGCCGCGGCCGGCTCGATCCAGCCCTGCACCACGCGCTTGGCATCGGGGTTGATGTGCGCGGTCCACGGCTGGCCGTCGTCCTCGGCGTCCGGTGCGGGCACGTTGAACAGGCGGTCGTAGATGCGCACCTCGGCGGCCACCGCGTGCGGCGCGCTGACCCAGTGGATGGTGCCCTTCACCTTGCGCTCGGCGCCGGGCAGGCCGCTGCGCGATTCGGGGTCGAGCGTGCAGCGTAGCGCGGTGACCTTGCCGGCGCCGTCCTTCAGCACTTCCTCGCACATCACGATGCCCACGCCGCGCAGGCGCACTTCGCCGCCGGGCACCAAGCGCTTCCAGCCCTTGGGCGGCACTTCGGCGAAATCCTCGCGCTCGATCCACAGCTCGCGCGCGAACGGCACCTCGCGCGTGCCGAAGCTGTCGTCCTTGGGATGATTGGCGAAGCTCAGCGTTTCCGCGTGGCCGTCCGGCAGGTTGGCGATGACCAGCTTCAGCGGATCGAGCACCGCCATGCGGCGCGGCGCGCTGGCGTCGAGGTCCTCGCGCACGCAGTTCTCGAAGATCGCATAGTCGATCACGCTGTTCTGCTTGGAGACGCCCACGCGCTCGATCAGCAGGCGGATGCCGGCCGCGGTGAAGCCGCGCCGGCGCAGGCCGCGCAGGGTGTTCATGCGCGGGTCGTCCCAGCCGTCGACGAAACCTTCCGCGACCAGCTGCGCCAGCTTGCGCTTGCTGGTGATGCAGTAGCTGAGGTTGAGGCGCGAGAACTCGATCTGGCGCGGCTTGGCCGGCTTCGCCTCCAGCCCGGCGGCGAGCACCGGCTGCCACAGCTCGGGATGGTTCGGCAGGTCGACCTTGTCCACGCACCAGTCGTACAGCGGGCGGTGGTCCTCGAACTCCAGCGTGCACAGCGAATGCGTGATGCCTTCCATCGCGTCGGACAGCGCGTGCGCGAAGTCGTACATCGGGTAGATCGGCCAGGCGTTGCCGGTGTTCTGGTGGACGACCTTGCGGATGCGGTACAGCGCCGGGTCGCGCAGGTTGATGTTGCCCGCGGCCATGTCGATCTTCGCGCGCAGGGTGCGGCTGCCGTCGGCGAACTCGCCCGCGCGCATGCGCTGGAACAGGTCGAGGTTCTCCGCCACGGACCGGTCGCGGTGCGGCGAGTTGCGGCCCGGCTCGGTGAGCGTGCCGCGGTATGCGCGCATTTCCTCGGCGCTGAGGTCGTCCACGTAGGCCAGGCCGTCCCCGATCAGCTTGAGCGCGGAGCGGTAGAACACCTCGAAGTAGTCGGAAGCATGGCGCAGTTCGTGCCATTCGTAGCCCAGCCAGCGCACGTCGTCCTTGATGCCCTGGACGAATTCCGGGTCTTCCTTGCCCGGATTGGTGTCGTCCAGGCGCAGGTTGCACCAGCCGTTGAACTCGCGGGCGATGCCGAAGCTCAGGCAGATCGCCTTGGCGTGGCCGATGTGCAGGTAGCCGTTCGGCTCGGGCGGGAAGCGGGTGTGGATGGCGACGTGCCTGCCCGAGGCCAGGTCCTCGCGGACGATCTGGCGGATGAAGTCGCGCGGGCCGTCGGCCGTCGCGGCGGCAGTGGCGGACTCGGCGGGGCTGGACGGACTCGACATCGACACGACTCGCGGAAGAAAACGGAACCCGCGGAGTTTACCCTGTCCTCGCCGGCGACCGAAGGCGTGGGCGCGGCGGCCGGACGGGTCAGTGCGCCACGATTTCCGGCAGGTTGGCGCAGACCCGGTTGCGGCCCTGCGTCTTGGCCAGATACAGCGCGATGTCGGCCTGCTTGATCCAGGCCTCCACGTTCGCGTGCCGCGGTCCCACTTCCGCCACCCCGAGGCTGAGGGTGCACGGTTGCACGAGTGTGTCGTCGGTGTGGCCGATGCGTTCGACCCGCTGGCGGATCCGTTCGGCCACCTCGCGGGCGTGTTCGAGGCCGGTTTCGGGCAGCACGATGCCGAACTCGTCGCCGCCGAGGCGGCCGGGCGTGTCCGTGCTGCGCAGGCTCCCGCGCAGCACATCGGCCAGCTCCCGCAGCAGGACGTCGCCAGCGGCGTGGCCATGGCGGTCGTTGACCTGTTTGAAGCCGTCGATGTCGAGCAGGACCAGCGCGGCCGGGCGCCGGTTGCGCAGGTAACGCTGCATTTCGCGCGCGGCGGTTTCCAGCCAGTGCGCGCGGTTGGCGAGGCCGGTGAGCGTGTCGGTGCGATTGAGTTGTTCGAGCAGGCGGTTCTGCTGGCGGATGCGGCGGCCGAACTTGAAGTTCACCGTGCTGAGCCAGACCGGGTAGATCGTCATCATCGGGATGCAGGCGACGATGTCGGACATGTCGCTGGCCGGTTGCCAGGCGAAGCCGTTCAGCCAGGCGACCAGCATGCAGGTCGCGGCCTGCAGCAGCAATGCGCGGATCAGCACCCGCCAGCCGCCGGCGCTGATCCGGTCCATCGCCATCATCGAGGCCAGCATCACGCTGGGCAGCAGGTTGAATCGCATCACCGCGATCCATGCCCCCAGCATGACCGAGTCGGCCAGCAGGTTGAATTGCTCGTGCTGCACCGGGCGGGCGGCGCGCACGGCATGCAGCCAGGCCAGGTGCGGCCACAACAGGCCGTTGGCGAGCAGCAGCAGCCACAGCCAGAGTGGTGCGTGCAGCCGGTACAGCACGTCCGCCACCGGCAGCATACCCAGCCCCAAACCCAGCGTGCGCAGGCGGTGGGCCAGGCGTACGAACCTCAGGCCTTCGTCGCGCTTGCCCATCGGTTGCCCCCGGCCGGCCCTGCAGCGCTACCGGCGCCGCTGGCGCGACGATAAGCCAGATGGCCGCCATCCCGCCACTGGCGGCAGGGGCTTGCCGACGGCGCGCAGCGGGGCTAGCGTGCCGGCATGCATACCGTCTATCGCGCCGAAAACCTGTTCGATGCGCATCTGGTGAAGGATGCGCTGGAGCATGCGCAGATTCCCGCCTTCATTGCCGGCGAGTACCTCACCGGCGGGGTGGGCCAGTTGCCGGCGCTGGACTATCTCGCGGTGATGGTGCCCGATTCCAGCGTGGACGTCGCCGAGGGCATCGTGCGCGAAGTCGAGGCGCAACTGGCCGAGGCGCGCGAAGCCTTGCGCGAGCTGGGCGACGATCCCGGCGATCCGCTGGTCGCGCCCTGCTGAGTCGCGCGCCGTCCGCTGCCGTCCTCGATGCGCCGATGCCGGCGGGTCGCGCCGTATGTCGCCAGCGCCAGGGTGGCCGGTGCGCTGCGGTGGCCCCGGAGCGGTGGGCCGGGGGCCTGGCCTGCATC
This sequence comes from Dorcoceras hygrometricum, assembly GCA_001598015.1. Taxonomy (NCBI): domain Eukaryota; kingdom Viridiplantae; phylum Streptophyta; class Magnoliopsida; order Lamiales; family Gesneriaceae; genus Dorcoceras; species Dorcoceras hygrometricum. Next base: position 46,927 of record KV020101.1, on the reverse strand, counting down.
CTGCCCGAGGTGTTGCGGCGGACCCGATTCCGACGATGGAGGACACGATGCATGCATTCGCCGACCTGATCCGCAGCGTGCCGGACTTTCCCCGGCCCGGCGTGCTGTTCCGCGACATCACCCCGCTGCTGGCCGATGCCGGCGGCTTTGCCGATTGCATCGCCGCGCTGGCCGAACCGTGGCGGGATGCCGGCGTGCAGGCGGTGTGCGGCATCGAGGCGCGTGGCTTCATCTTCGGCGCCGCGCTGGCGCAGGCGCTGGGCGCCGGTTTCGTGCCGCTGCGCAAGCCGGGCAAGCTGCCGCCGCCGGTGCTGGCGGTGGACTACCAGCTGGAATACGGCAGCGACCGGCTGGAGGCGCGCAGCGATGCACTGAAATCTGGCGAGCGCGTGCTGATCGTGGACGACGTGCTGGCTACCGGCGGTACCCTGGCTGCGGCGCAGGCGCTGGTGGCGCGCTTCGGCGGCGAACTCGCCGGTGCCGCCGTGGTCGTCGAGCTGGAGGCGCTGTGCGGGCGCGCGCGCTGGGCCGGCGACCAGCCACTGCATGCGCTGCTGCGTTATTGAACAGGCTCTTACCGGCGTGGGCGGTCCGCTAGGAATCGCCGCGGGCGGCCGGGCCCGGATCGAAATCCTCGGCCAGCGCGTCGCTCTGTTCGGGCGTCAGGATCGTTTCGACCGGCATCGCGGGTGCCGTGCAGGCCAATGTCACCGGCGCGCCCGCCTTCCACGCGGCGATGCTCGCCGCGTCGAGCGGAAAGCGCAGGAAATGTACGGCAGCGGTTTTCTCTTCGTTGCTGCGCTCCATGTCCTCGTCGGCGATCGCGGTGGACGGTGCGTGGCCGAGCACGGTGAGCGCGATCGCGTGTTCGATGCCGCGCAGGCGCACCAGCTCGCGCTTGCGTTCCTCCACGTCGTCGTACTCGATCAGCAGCGTGGCCTTGAGGTTGTCGCCATCGGGAATCAGCGGGTTGTAGGCGTCCAGTTCGTCCTGGATGCCGGCGGGCTCGAAGATGCGCTCGATGCGCAGCATCTCCTGCACCTGGTACTGGATGCTCAGGCGATCCTCGAAGATCAGGGTGAGGTGCGCGCCCAGGTGCACGGTGCGCCGCTTCTTGTGCGCCATCACGTGGGCGCGGAATCCGGCGCGCTCCAGCGCGTAGTTCTCCAGGCTGAGCAGGTCGTCGCGTTCGAGTTTGTCCATGGTTAGAGCCTGTTCATGGTCTTCAAGCGCTCCGCGCCGGAGGCTGTTTGCGCGCGGGCCAGGGAAGAAGGAGGGCACGCGGGGAGAGTCCATGAAGGGACTCGGCTTTCCTCGCTCCCTAAAGCCGAGCACATCCATGTGCTCTTTCCGCGTGGGGGAGCGGGGAGTGGACGTCCGTCCACGACCGAGTGATGACGCAGGCATGCGGGTAAACCGACCCGGCCCCGGAATTTATAGGTGCATGGGTTGCCATCGAGTGGCCGGCATGCGGCAGCGAGCGGCTTGGCCTGACGGCCAGCCGGGCCGGCGCCACGCCCTACCACCTGACGGCCACTCGATGACAACGCGGAGTGCTTGGGGATCATGAACAGGCCCTCAAATCCCGTAGGCCTTGCGCAGCAGGCTGAGCGGGTGCTCGGCCTGCGGCTGCTCGCCCAGGCCGTGCGCGATATGGCCGCCGGCCATCGGGCAATCGCTGGTGAAGTGTGCGGGCTCGGCCTGCGCCACGCGGTTTTCCACCGGTTTGGCCAGCTTGCGCGACAGCGCGTAGGTCTTGTGCTTCACGCCGTAGGTGCCGTCGTGGCCGGAGCAGCGTTCGATGGTGACCACCTCGGTGTCCGGCACCAGTTGCAGGATCTCGCGCGTCTTCGGGCCGATCTTCTGCACGCGCTGGTGGCAGGGTACCTGCCAGGCAACCTTGCCCAGCGGGGTCTTGAAGTCGGCTTGCAGCAGGCCGGCCCGGTGGCGCTCGGCGAGGTATTCGAACGGGTCGAAGAAGCGTTCGCGCACCAGCGCCACGTCGGCGTCGTCGGGGAACATCAGCGGCAGTTCCTGCTTGAACATCAGCACGCAGGAGGGGATCGCCGCGGTGAAGTCCCAGCCCTCGCGCGCCATCTTCGCCAGTACCGGGATGTTGCGTTCCTTGTACTTGCGCACGGTGTCGAGGTCGCCCAGCTCCAGTTTGGGCATGCCGCAGCAGCTTTCCTGCTCGACCAGCTTGCTGGGGATCGCGTTGTGCGCGAGCACCGCGGCGAGATCCTCCACCACGCCCGGTTCGGAGTGGTCGCAGTAGCAGGTGGCGAAGATCGCCAGCTTGCCGCGGGTGCGCCCGGCGGGTTGCGCCGCGCCCGCGCCATCGAGTTTCTTCAGGCGCTTGCGTGCGGTAGGCGTGTGGTACTCGGGCACGCGCGCCTGCGCGTCAACGTCCATGGTCTTCTCGAGCAGCTTGCGTGCGACCTGGTTGCGGTTGGCCGCGTTGATGACCTGCACCACTACCGGGATCGAGGCGAGCTTGCCTACCGCGCGCGTGTTGGAAAGGATCTTCGCCGACAGCGGCGCGCCGTGTTCGCGGAACCCGACGGCCTTGGCGCGCAGCATCAGGTGCGGGAAGTCCACGTTCCACGGGTGCGGCGGCGTGTACGGGCACTTGGTCTGGTAGCACAGGTCGCACAGGTAGCACTGCTCGACCACCCTGGGGTAGTCGGCCTTGTCGACGCCGTCGATCTCCATCGTCTTCGACTCGTCGATCAGGTCGAACAGGGTGGGGAAGGCGTGGCACAGGCTCACGCAGCGGCGGCAGCCGTGGCAGATGTTGAACACGCGCTCCAGTTCCGCGTCCAGCGCGGCCTGGTCCCAGAACGCGGGCTCGTCCTGGCCCAGCGGGTGCCGGGTGGGTGCTTCGAGGTTGCCTTCGCGGCTGCTGTCGACCGGTTCGGACATGTGCGTCTCCATGGGAACCCGGTGAGTTCCACGGCACCACCTGAGCCGCCGCATTTGCCGCGATATCTCCGTTCGCGCTGAGCGTAGCTTGCGCAAGCAAGCGAAGTCGAAGCGGCTATTCCCTTCGACTCCGGCGCTTTGCGCCTACGCTCAGGGCGAACGGGGGCAGGGCTGCGGCGCCGGCTCAGCCCAGTTCGCCCAGCGCCTTGGTGAAGCGGTTGGCGTGCGAGCGTTCGGCCTTGGCCAGCGTCTCGAACCAATCGGCGACTTCGTCGAAGCCTTCGTCGCGCGCGGTCTTGGCCATGCCCGGGTACATGTCGGTGTACTCGTGGGTCTCGCCGGCGATCGCGCTCTTCAGGTTGGCGTGGGTCTCACCGAACGGCAGGCCGGTGGCCGGGTCGCCGCACTGTTCGAGATATTCCAGATGGCCGTGGGCGTGGCCGGTCTCGCCTTCGGCGGTGGAGCGGAACACGGCGGAAACGTCGTTGTAGCCCTCCACGTCCGCCTTGGCGGCGAAGTAGAGGTAGCGGCGGTTGGCCATGGATTCGCCGGCAAATGCGTCTTTCAGACTCTGCTCGGTCTTCGAGCCTTTCAGCTTGCTCATGACATCACCTCGTGGCGTTGGGCTGGGAGGGCAATGCGGGAGCGGCCTGGCGGTCGCGACCCACCGAGCCTAGCGCCGCGGTGGGTTTCGTTGAAATTGATTGTGCTTATCAGGACGATCGCTGCCGGCTATCGCGCTGCGGCTTCGCACGCGGGGCCGGCGCGGCTGCCGGCGTGGCCGCATCATGCGGATCGAGCAGGCCTTTCGGCAGCTCGCGGAACACGCCGGCGAGCTGCCTGAGGAAGCCGCCCATCGCCGAGCTCTTGCGCCACAGCATGGCAATGCGCCGGCTCGGCGGGTGGCTGCCGCGGAACTCGATCAGCTGTACGTTCGGCGCCTGCGCCACCGGCGGTTTCACCGCCAGCGTGGGCAGCAGGGTGATGCCCACGTCGGCGGCGACCATCTGGCGCAGCGTTTCGAGGCTGGTGGCGCGGAAGCCGCTTTTCTCGCCCGCACCGGCGAGGTGGCAGACCTCCAGCGCCTGGTCGCGCAGGCAATGGCCATCCTCCAGCAGCAGCAGGCTCTGGTCGCCGAGGTCGGCCAGTTTCAGCGAGGGGCGCTTCGCCAGCGGATGCGATTGCGGCACCGCGAGCAGGAACGGTTCCTCGAACAGGAATTCCGCGTGCAGGCTGTCGTCGTGCACCGGCAGGGCCAGGATGCCGGCGTCGAGCCGGCCTTCGCGCAGGCGGCGCAGCACCTCCTCGGTCTTTTCCTCCACCAGCAGCAGTTCCAGCCGCGGGAAGCGCTTGCGCACCAGCGGCACCACGTGCGGCAGCAGGTAAGGGCCGAGGGTGGGGAAGATGCCCAGCCGCACCGTGCCGGACTCGGGGTCCAGCGTGCGCCGCGCAATGCCCTTGATCTGCTCCACCTCGTTCAGCACGTCGCGTGCGCGCGCCACGATCTCGCGCCCCACGTCGGTGAGCAGCACCTTGCGCGGCGTGCGCTCCACCAGCGCCACGCCCAGCTCCTCCTCCAGCTTCTTGATCTGGGTGGACAGCGTGGGCTGGCTGACGAAACAAGCCTCCGCCGCGCGGCCGAAATGGCGCTGCTCGGCGAGGGCCACCAGGTAATGCAGGTCGCGCAGGTTCATGGCGAACCCTGTCATAGGGATGGGCTATGAAAGGCCATATTAGCGATTGATCTTCTCGACGCAAGCGGGATTGCCCGGCCGGCGTCGACATGCCTTATGGCACTGTGTGGAAAGTCATACCGGGCCTAGCTTGCTGGGTTGCCATCCACTTCATGGGGAACCCGCCATGCGCCGTCACGTCCGTCCTCTCCTGTTCACTGCGCTGGCTGCCAGCTGCGGTCTGGCCTTCGCCGCCGGCGCCGACCAGGCGCCCAAGGGACGCCTGCCGTCCTGGGCGGTGCCGCAGTCCTACCAGATCGCGTTCAAGGTGGATCCGGCGCAGACCGATTTCTCCGGCACCACCACGATCAAGGTGAAGCTCGCCCAGGCCTCCGATCACGTGTGGCTGGACGGCGCCGAGCTGAAGGTGTCGAAGGTGACGGTCACCGACGCCAAGGGCAAGGCACACGAAGCCAAGTACGTGGATGCGGACCCGAAGGCTGGCGTGGTGCGGGTGGACTTCGGCAGCACGCTGCCGGCCGGCGAGATCACGCTGAGGTTCGAGTACACCGCGCCGCTCAACGCGCAGTTGCAGGGCCTGTACAAGGTCACCGCCAAGGGCCAGCCGTATGCGATGACGCAGATGGAGCCGATCAGCGCGCGCTTCGCCTTCCCGAGCTTCGACGAACCCGGTTTCAAGACGCCGTTCGACATCTCCATCACCCTGCCCGAGAAGGACGTGGCGGTGGCGAACACGCAGCAGGTGAGCGAGAAGCCCGCCGGCCAGGGCTGGAAGACGGTGACCTTCGCGCAGACCCTGCCGCTGCCGACCTACCTGGTGGCCTTCGCCGTGGGTCCGTGGGACATCACGCCGACCGCCGAGATCTCGCCCGACGCCTACCGCAGCAAGCCGCTGCCGTTGCGCGGCATCGCCGCGGCCGGCGAGGCGCATCGCATGAGCCACGTGATCTCCGAGACGCCGAGCATCATCCACGCGCTGGAGAACTACTACGGCTTCGGCTATCCGTGGGACAAGCTGGACGTGCTCGCCGCGCCGGACTTCGCCGCCGGCGCGATGGAGAATGCGGGCCTGGTCACCTTCCGCGACTGGCTGCTGCTGCTCGACAAGGATTCGCCGGCGCGCAACGTGCGTGGCTCGTTCAACGTCACCGCGCACGAGCTGGCCCATCAGTGGACCGGCGACACGGTGACGCTGGCCTGGTGGAACGACATCTGGCTCAACGAGGCGTTCGCCACCTGGATGCAGGAAAAGGTCACCGAGGAAGTCCACCCCGAATACCGCGCCGATCTCGACCGCGTGCGCGGCGCGCAGGGCGCGATGGCCAACGACAGCCTGGTCAGCGCGCGCAAGATCCGCCAGCCGATCACCGGCAACGGCGACATCGAGACCGCCTTCGACGGCATCACCTACCAGAAGGGCGCCTCGGTGATCGGCATGTTCGAGAACTACGTGGGCGACAAGGTCTTCCAGAAGGGCATGCGCGCCTACATCCAGGCGCACAAGTTCGGCAACGCCGACGCGGACGACCTGGTCAATGCGATCGCCGCGGCGGCAGGCAAGGGCGACGCGTTCAAGCATGCATTCAAGAGCTTCCTCGACCAGTCCGGCGTGCCCTATGTGCAGACCAGGCTGGAGCACAAGAACGGCCAGACCGTGCTGGAACTGAAGCAGAGCCGCTACCTGCCGCTGGGCAGCCGCGGCGACAGCCAGCGCATCTGGGGCGTGCCGGTATGCGTGCGCTACGGCACCGCCGACGGCAGCAAGGTGGCTTGTGACATGCTGGACAAGGCCACCGGCTCGGTGGTGCTCGCCGGCGCCAGCAACCCGACCTGGGTGATGCCGAACGCGAACGCCGCCGGCTACTACCGCTTCAGCCTCGACCAGAGCGAGCTTGCCGCGCTGGTGAAGGAAGTCGCCAGGCTCAGCGACACCGAGCAACTGGCCTATGCCGACGCGATCAACGCCAGCTTCCAGCACGGCGACCTCGACGCCGGCCAGGTGCTCGCCGCACTGAAGCCGCTCACCGAATCCAGGACGCCGCAGGTGTTCACCGCGCCGCTGGGGCAACTGGGCTGGATCTACCATCATGCGGCGAAGACCGACGCCCAGCGCGCGCGCATCGCGGCATGGGTGAAGGCCGCCTACCTGCCGAAGCTGGAATCGCTGGGCTACCAGCGCAAGCCGGGCGAGTCGGAGGACGATTCCTTGCTGCGCAGCACGCTCGCCGGCGCGCTGGCCTTCGACTACAAGCTGCCTGAGGTGCGCGCCGCCCTGCTGCAGCAGGGCGAGGCGGCGCTGAAGAAGAAGGCCGACGGTCGCCTCGACCTCGCCGCCGCCAACCCCGACCTGCTCGGCGACGCGCTGGGCGTGGCCGTGCAGACACAGGGCAAGGGCGCGGTGGATGCGCTGATCGCCGAACTGCCGCAGACCAGCGACCCGGCGTTGCGCAACGGCATCCTCGGCGGCCTCGCCCAGGTGCAGGATCCCGCGCTCACCGAGCAGGTGCGCGACTTCGCGCTGAGCAAGCCGGTCAAGGTGGGCGAGATGGCCGCGTTGCTGCGTTCGGGCCGCGACACCGCGGCGCAGCGCGACGCGATGTGGACCTGGTTCACCGGCCACTACCCGCAGATCCTCAAGCGCACCGGCAGCTTCGCCGGCGGCTACCTGCCGATGCTGGCCGCGGGCGGCGGTTGCTCCACCGCCGAGGCGCAGCGCGTGCAGGCGTTCTTCAAGCCGCGCATCAACGACGCCGCCGGCATCCCGCGCGGCCTGGCGCAGACCACCGAGTCGATCGAGCTGTGCGCGGCGCTGCAGGCCAAGCAGGACCCGGCCTCGATCCTGCGCTGACCGCCCCACCCGCTGGAACGACAGGCCCCGCTCCGGCGGGGCCTGTCGTTTTCGGGCATGAAGCGCCGTGTCGTAGCATGGGCGCACCATTCGACGCACCGGCATCGCACACAGGGGGACTGATGGTCGAGCTGGAAATCCAGGCGCTCGCGCTGTGCCGCGAGGGCCTGCTCGTGGAAGTCGGGCGGCTCGCCGGCAGTTGCGGCTTCACCCTGATGCGGCAGCGCCTGGTGCAGGACCCGCACGGCTTCCTGCTGAGCATGGTGGTCCGCGGTCCGCGGCTCAGGAAAAGAGCCCTGCGCGGCGCGCTGGAGGCCTGCGATCGCCTAGTCAGTTTCGAGCTGCTGCCTGCGCCGGATGGCGAGTCGCGCCTGCATTTCGCCGCCACCCGCACGGCCGCCAGCGGCTATGTGCCGCCGCCGGCGCCGCCATCCATGCCCGTCGCCGCAGCGACGCAGGAAGTCGCCGCCGCCGCTGCGGCGGAAGCGGTTGCGGATGCAGCCCCGCCAGCCACCGGAACCGTGCCGGAGGCGCCATCGCCGGAGCCGATCGAGGATTTCCTGCCGATCCAGCCGCGCGTGCCTGCGCCGCCCAAGCCGGCGGAACCGGCGCCCGCGCCGTTCGTCGAAGCGGCGCTGCTGGAAGCGGACGTGCCGGCGGTCGAGCAGGCACTGGCCACGCTGGAGCGCGACTACCCGCGCATCGCGCCGCGCCTGCTGGCGCTGGAGCGCAGCGTCGCCGCCGGCGCACGCGAGTCCTCGCTGCAGCTGGCGGGACAGCGCGTGGGAGCGTGGCTGTTCGCGCGCGAGTACGCACTGGATACCGGGCTGGACCTCGATGCGGCACTCAGCGCCATCGGCGTACCCGCGCTGCATGCCTTCGCCGAGGTCGAACTGCAGGGCAGCCAGCTGCATATCCGGCACAGCCCGCTGTGCGCCGAGGACGGCCGCTCTGGCTGCCGTTTCTTCAGCGGCTTGCTGGAAGGCCTGCTCGGTCCGGCCGCCGCGCCGGGCGGCCTGTCGATCTTCCCGGTCTGCTGCCGCAGCTGTGGCGCGGGCGAATGTGTACTGGCGATCACGGAGTGAGCCCGGTGGATTCCGGAAATCGCGAAGCCGAAGGCATCGCGTAGACTGCACCGATGACCACGGTGCGGCAGGCGCTCAATACATCCACGGCAAGGCTCGGTGAGCGCGTCGATGCCGAAGCCTTGCTGCTGCATGTTTTGCGACAGCCGCGCAGCTGGCTGTTCGCGCATGCCGACGATGCGCTGGACCCGGACGCCCTGGCGGCTTTCGCGGCGCTGGTCGCGCGCCGCGAAGCCGGCGAGCCGGTGGCCTACCTCAGCGGCCGGCGCGGCTTCTGGACGCTGGACCTGGAAGTCACGCCGGCGACCCTGATCCCGCGCCCGGAAACCGAATTGCTGGTGGAGTTGGCGCTGCAGCGCCTGCCGCGCGATGCGGTGACCCACGTGGCCGATCTCGGCACCGGCAGCGGCGCGATCGCGCTGGCGATCGCCAGCGAACGACCGCGCGCACAGCTGCTGGCCACGGATGCAAGCGCGGATGCGCTGGCAGTGGCGCGCCGCAATGCGCAGCGTCTCGGTATCGGCAACGTGCGCTTCGCGGAGGGCGACTGGCTGGCGCCGCTGGCGGCCGGGCGCTTTGCGCTGATCGTTTCCAATCCGCCGTACATCGAGGCGGCCGATCCGCATCTCGCCCGGGGCGACCTGCGTTTCGAGCCGTCCTCGGCGCTGGCCTCCGGCGCCGACGGCCTCGACGACATCCGGCGCATCGTCGCCGGCGCGCGCGCACATCTCGAAGCCGGCGGCTGGCTGCTGTTCGAGCACGGCTGGAACCAGGGCGAAGCCGCCCGCGTACTGTTGCGCGAGGCAGGCTATGCGCAGGTGTTCACTGCGGCGGACCTGGAAGCGCACGACCGGGTGAGCGGCGGAAGGAAGGCCGGCGGCTGATTCCGGGCTCCCGTGTTTTCAGCGCGAAGACCGCACTGCGGAAAGCCGCCGTCCCCGGAGTGTGCCGGGAACGGCGGCTTGCCGCGATTCCAGGGGACGATGGACCGCAGGGCGCGGCGGCCTTCGTCAGAGTGGTGGCCGGCGGCGCCCGAAGATCAGCGACACGATGAACAGGATGATGAAGACGACGAACAGGATCTTGGCGATGCTCGCGGCGAGGCCGGCGATGCCGAAAAATCCGAAGAAGCCGGCAACCAGTGCGATGATCAGAAAGACAATGGCGTAATAGAGCATGATTTCCTCCTTGGTCCATCAAGCGGTTTCGGGTGCCGTAACCGTGGATTGATGCCCGGCCATGCCTGCAGCTCGAGAGGCTTTGCGGTGGATGGCCGAGGGCCGTCCGTCCTCTCCGGCATCGCGGAGCGGATGCTTTCCGTCACAGGCCGGAATTGAAGTCCCGCAGCTGTTTCATCGCTTCGTCCTTGGCTATGCCGTAGCGCTCCTGCAGTTTTCCGACGAGATACTCGGCGTTGCCGTCGGCCACCTCGATATCGTCGTCGGTCAGCTTGCCCCAGCGGGCCTTGAGCTTGCCGTGGAGCTGTTTCCACTGGCCCTTCAGTTTGTCTTCGTTCATCGGGATTCTCCGTGTCGGGAAGTGGATTACTTCACTTTCAGGCCCGAGGCGTCGACGCTCTTGACGCCCTTGACGCTTTTGGCCGCGGCTACCGCCTTGTCCACCTCGATCCTGGTGGGAAGCACGCCGGTGAGGGTGACTACGCCATCGTTGGTGTCGACGGAAACTTCGCTGCTGGAAACTCCCTTGGTGGTCGCCAGCTCGGTTTTCACCTTGGTGGTGATCCAGGCATCGCTGCCAGCCTGGCTCATGTTGGTGGGGTGGTCGCTGACCGGCTTGTCTTGCGCTTGTGCCGTGCCGGCGAACGAGCCCAGGGCGGCGGCAATTGCGAAAGCCGCGGCTGACAGGGCGACTGAGGTTTTCATGATGACCTCCCATCTCGAAAGTGGATTTTTCCGACGGCGCGGAAAGCAGCGGCGCGGGCCGTCGGCGCTGCGATGCCGGAGGCATCGGGGCCGCTTTGCGAATGTCCCGTGCCGCGACCGAACTGCGTGCGCAGCGAAACGGGACGGTTTCAGTGATAGAAGGCGGGGGGTTAGGCGGGGGTGAATTATTCGTCGAGTGGATCAAGCGGCATTCATGCGCGAAAGACTCATTGCGCTCGATGCCGGGTGCGCACGGCGTCTGGAACGCGGCCTGCTGCGGAAGCCCAGCACGGATCAGCGCGGCGGTGGATCGTGCAGCGTCGGCTGCAGATCGGATGCGCTTGAGTGGCCCGGCCTGGTGGTGATGCTGGAGTGAATGGGGCACCCTGCGCCGTTGCCTGGATCAGGCGGTTTCGCGTGGGCGCGCGGCACGATTGCTGATGGGTACGGTCATGCCGAGTCTCGACGCCGACGAAGCGTCGGCAGCCGGTATTGCGCCGCGACTTGCCGGGTTTCTAGCCGGCGCTGGCGAGGTTGCCGCCGGCCAGTTGCGGGAAGCGTGCGTGGATCGCGCGGCGGATGCCTGGCAGGTCGAGGCCGGCCATGCTCAGCACTTCCTCGCGGCTGCCGTGTTCCAGATAGACGTCTGGAAGGCCGAGATGGAGGACGGGTTTGACAATGCCATGCGCGGCAAGGCATTCGGCCACGGCGGAACCGGCGCCGCCGGCGATCGCGTTGTCCTCCAGCGTAACGAAGGCGTCGTGGGTCTTCGCCAGCTCCACCAGCAGCGCTTCGTCCAGCGGCTTCACGAAGCGCATGTTGGCCAGGGTGGCGTCGAGTTCGCCGGCGATCACCGCGGCGGGCGCCAGCATCGCGCCGAAGCTGAGCAGGGCGAGGCCGCGGCCGCGGCGGCGCAGTTCGGCCTTGCCGATCGGCAGCGTGTCGAGTTCGGGGCGGATCGCGATGCCGGGGCCGGTGCCGCGCGGGTAGCGGATCGCGGCGGGACCGGCGTACTGGAAGCCGGTGCTCAGCATCTGCCGGCATTCGTTCTCGTCGGCCGGCGCCATGATGACGAAGTTCGGCAGGCAGCGCAGGTAGGAGAGGTCGAAGCTGCCCGCGTGCGTGGCGCCGTCCGGGCCGACCACGCCGGCGCGGTCGATGGCGAAGGTGACGTCGAGGTTCTGCAGCGCCACGTCGTGGATCGCCTGGTCGTAGGCGCGCTGCAGGAAGGTGGAATAGATCGCCACCACCGGCTTGGCGCCCTCGCAAGCCATGCCCGCGGCCAGGGTCACCGCGTGCTGTTCGGCGATCGCCACGTCGAAATAGCGCTCGGGGTATTCCTTGGAGAAGCGCACCAGGCCGGAGCCTTCGCGCATCGCGGGCGTGATGCCCAGCAGGCGCGCGTCCGCGGCGGCCTGGTCGCACAGCCAGTCGCTGAAGATGTCGGTGTAGGTGGGCTTGGCGGGCGCGGACTTCTTCACCAGGCCGGCCTCGGGGTCGAACGGGCCGACCGCGTGGTATTCGATCTGCGCTTCCTCGGCCGGGGCGTAGCCCTTGCCCTTGGTGGTGAGCACGTGCAGCAGCTGCGGGCCAGGCAGGTTCTTCACGGTGCGCAGGGCGCGCAGCAGGGCAGGGATGTCGTGGCCGTCGATCGGGCCGGTGTAGTGGAAACCCAGTTCCTCGAACAAGGTGCTGGGCAGGAACATGCCCTTGGCGTGCTCCTCCCAGTTCTTGATGAAACGCCCGGCGAAGGACTGCTTGGGGATCGCGCGCTTGGCCTTCTCGCGCACCGCGTTGAGCCGGCGGCTGGCCAGCGCGCGCGACATCATCTTGGTCATCGCGCCCACGTTCTCGCTGATCGACATACCGTTGTCGTTGAACACCACCAGCATGTCCGGCTCGACGTCGCCGCCGTGGTTCAGCGCCTCGAACGCCATGCCGGCGGTCATCGCGCCGTCGCCGATCACCGCCACGAACTTGCGCGGGTCGCCTGCGCCCTTGTTTCCCGATCGCTGCGCCCCTAGCCGCTGCGCGGCGATGGCCATGCCCAGCGCGGCGGAGATCGAGGTGGAGGAGTGGCCGACGCCGAAGGTGTCGTACTCGCTTTCCTCGCGGCGCGGGAACGGGGCGAGGCCGTCCTTCTTCTTGATCGTGGTGATGCGGTCGCGGCGGCCAGTGAGGATCTTGTGCGGATAGCACTGGTGGCCGACGTCCCAGACCAGGCGGTCGTGCGGCGTGTCGAACACGTGGTGCAGGGCCACGGTGAGCTCCACCACGCCCAGTCCCGCGCCGAAATGGCCGCCGGAGCTGGCCACGGACTCGATCAGGTATTGGCGCAGCTCGTCGGCGACGGCGGGCAGTTCCTCGTCGGGCAGGCGGCGCAGATCGGCCGGCGCCTCGATGGTCGCCAGATGGGGGTAGCGAGCAGGATCTTTCATCCGCGTATTGTTGGCCCAGCGGCGGGGCGGGGCAAGGGCGGCGGGCTGGCGGGGGCGTGGCGGCCAGAGCCTGTTCAGTATTTCCGGGCGCGGGCCACGCAGAGATCGTAAACAGGCTCTTAGCTCATCGCCTGGCGGCGGTCGCGCGGCAGGTGGCTGACCAGGAACTCCATCTGGTCGGCCAGGATGTTGCGGTTGGACAGGATCAGGTGCTCCACCCAGCTCGGCCGGTAGGGCACGGCCAGCAGCGGCATGTGGGCCTGCTGCGGGGTGCGGCTGCCCTTCCTGAGATTGCAGGCGAGGCAGGCGCTGACCACGTTCTCCCATTCGTCGCGGCCGCCCTTCGACACCGGCTGCACATGGTCGCGGGTCAGTTCGCCGCGGGTGAAGTGCTCGCCGCAGTACAGGCACAGGTGGCGGTCGCGGGCGAACAGCGCGGTGTTGGTGAGGGCGGGCGCCGGGTCCACGGCGTGGTCGTGGCAGTGGCCGGTGCTGGCCACGATCGGGTGCAGTTCGAGCCGGCTCTGTTCACCCAGTGCACGGTTGTGGCCGCCGTGCACGGTGAGACAGGGGTCGCCCAGCGTCCAGGCCACCGCGCCGCGCACATAGAGGCATACGGCGTCCTGCCAGCTGATCCAGTCCAGGATGCGGCCGGCGGCGTCCAGCGACAGCACGCGGGTCGAACAGAGGTCGGCCCGGTTCGCGACTTCCATCAGCATGCGGTTCGTCCTTCCTCGACAGAAAGAGCGGTACAGCGTTGCCCGATGCGCTGCAGCATAGATCAAAACCCCGAGAAGTGCGGCCACGGATGGCTGCCCGCTTGATTCTTGCGATCAAGGGACGATCGCAAAGGTGAAAGGTATTTGTGAAAGCGCGGCCGCGGCGGCCGCCGGTGCGACCCTCGCGATCAGGGACGATCGCAAAAGTACAGGTATTGCTTTGCGCTCAAGCAGATAGCCCGGCCGTCGGGGGATTCGCGGGCCGGGCCGGGCGCTGATATAGTGATCGTTCATCTGTAGACCCGACGCCGGGTTTGGGAGGGGAAGCCGCTGGTGGCAACCCCGGCACGGCGGGGCAGAGGTAAATGACGTGGCTGAAGTTCTTTTCTACGAGCGCCCGGTGCCGCTCAACCGCAACGACCACAAGGATCTGCGCCTGAAGCCGATCCCGAACATGAAGTTCGCGCTGAGCGCCCATTCGGTGCCGCTCACCGGGGTGGAGTTCGGCCTGGCCGCGCGCGACCTGCCGATCGTGTTCGCCGGCAACGACATCAGCGAGGCCGGCCCGGTGGCGCTGCTTGGCCTGCGCCAGAACGAGAACCTGTTCGTCGACGCCGAAGGCCAGTGGGCGCCGAACGCGTACATCCCCGCCTTCGTCCGCCGCTACCCGTTCGTGCTGGCCGAGAAGCCGGCCGGCCAGGAAGGCGATGACTTCGCCGTGTTCCTCGACGAAGGCTACGAGGGTTTCGGCACGGCCGAGGGCGACCGCCTGTTCAACGAGGACGGCAGCGACACCGAAATGCTGGCCCGCGCCGTGGGTTTCCTCGGCGAATTCCAGCAGCACGTGGCGCGTACCCGCTGGTTCATGGAGCAGCTGCGCAAGCACGGCCTGCTGGAGTCGCGCAACATCAGCCTGCGCAAGGGCGCGCCGGACAACCCGGAAGGCCACGTGATCAACCTCAACGGCCTGTTCGTGGTCAACGAAGAGAAGCTGCGCCAGCTGGACGAGAAGACCGCCCAGGAATTCCTGCGCGAAGGCGTGCTCGGCTGGATCTATGCGCACCTGATGTCGATGAACAACCTCGACCGCCTGGGCCTGCGCCTGAGCGAGCGCGAGCAGGGCGAAGCGGTGGCCTCCCGGAACTGAGGCAGCGCATTCCGCGATGGCAGCGCCGCGACGGGCAACCGTCGCGGCGCTTTCTTTTGGGGCGGCCGCTTTCGAGGCGGCCGGGTGCCGGGTGTTCCCGTGGCATCCGGGCCGCCGCAGCGTTCTCCGGCCTGCGGCAGGCCCGGTTCGCCCCGCCAATGCGGGGAAGAATCAGTCGCCCGCCACCGGCAAATCGATGTAGCTGGCCTCGCCGGGGGCGTGATAGACGCGCTGGGTGGCCTTTACGTAGTCCGCCGGCTTGGCCAGGAAGATGTTGGGCACGAAGGTCTGCGGGTTGCGGTCGTACAGCGGGAACCAGCTCGACTGCACCTGCACCATGATGCGGTGGCCGGGCAGGAACACGTGGTTGGCGGCGGGCAGGTCGAAGCGGTAGGCCAGCGGCTTGTCCGGGGTCAGCGCCGCGGGCTTGTCCCAGCCGGTGCGGTAGCGGCCGCGGAAGATGTCCATGGCCACCGCGAGCTGGTAGCCGCCCAGCGCCGGCTGCTCGGCGACCTGGTCGGGATACACGTCGATCAGCTTCACCACCCAGTCGCTGTCGGTGCCGCTGGTGGAGGCGACCAGGTGCACCACCGGCACGCCGGCGATGGCCAGCGGTTTGTCCAGCGGCGCGGTTTCGTAGCTGAGCACGTCGGTGCGGCCGGAGGCCTCGCGCTGGTCGTCCACCAGCCACTCGGACCAGGTGAGGCCATTGTCGTAACCGATCGGCTGGATCGGTCGCGCGCGGAACGGCACCGGATGCGCGGGATCGGAGACGTATTCGTCGTAGGCGTTGCCGCCCTTGGGCGCGTCGAAGCCGAGCTGCATGCCGGGCTCCAGGTAGAGCGCGCGGCTCTGGTCGGGGCAGCCGCTGGCGCACGACAGCGGCCAGCGGTCCAGCCGCTGCCAGCGGTCGGTGCCGGTCTGGAACGCGGTGACCGGGGCGAGATCCGCCTTGGGCGCGCTGTCCTTGAGGTACTGCGCCAGGAACGGACGCAGAATGTGCTCGCGGAAATACTTCGCAGTGTCGCTGCCGAAGCGGATCGCGCCCAGCGAGCTGCCCTCCTCGATCTCCTGGCCGTGGTGCCACGGGCCCATCACCAGCTTCACCATGTCGCCGCTGGTGTCCTTCGGCTTGATCGCGCGGTAGACCGCCAGCGCGCCGTAGATGTCCTCCTGGTCCCACAGGCTGTGCACCAGCATCACCGGCACGCTGAGCGGTTGCGCGGCGAGCAGCTTGTCCACCGCCTGCTGCTGCCAGAACGCGTCGTAGGCGGGGTGGGCGAGGATCTTGTTCCAGAAGCCGAGCTGCCGCATGCCGTAGGCATCGCCCAGCGCGCCGGCGGAGCCGTAGTGCATGAACAGGTCGTATTCGTCGTGATAGTCGGTCCACCACTTGTACTTGTTGTCGCGGCTAGCCTCCTGTTCGTAGATGTAGCTCATGTTCTGCTGGCGGAAGGCGCCGTGGTGGAACCAGTCGTCGCCCATCCAGCCGTCCACCATCGGGTTCATCGGCACCGCCGCCTTCAGTGCGGGATGCGGGTGCACCAGCGACATCAGCGGTTCGAAGCCGTCGTAGGAGATGCCGATGGTGGCGACCTTGCCGTTCGTTTCCGGGATGTTCTTCACCAGCCAATCGATGGTGTCGTACGTGTCGGTGGCGTCGTCCACCGGCGTGGGGTTGAGCGGGCCGTGCACCGGCCGGTTCATCACGTAGTCGCCCTCGGAGCCGTACTTGCCGCGGATGTCCTGGATCACGCGGATGTAGCCGTCCTCCGCGATCACGTCGGCGGCGTTGTCGTAGCCCTCCAGCAGCGGTTCGAGGTGGCCGCTCATGAAGTTGTGGGTGAGCTGGTGCGCGTCGTAGGGCGTGCGCGTGAGCACGATGCCGGCGTGCTTCGCACCCCTGGGAACCAGGATCACGGTGTTGAGCTTCACGCCGTCGCGCATCGGGATCATCACGTCGCGCTCGACATAGTCGAAGCTGCCGGTGGCCGGTTTGAAGCTGGCCGGCGTCTCGCTGGGATAGTCGGGATACTTGGCCTGTGGCGCGTCCGTGGCCGGCAGGGCGCCGCTGGCGGCGAGCAGGAAGGCGAACAGCGCGGGCTTGAGCCCCGCGGCGAGGCGGTGCGATGTCATGACGGTCGATCCCCTATGTGGAAGCAACCGTTCCAGCTTACTGCGGCAACGCCTGGGGCGGTCATGCTGATAAGAAAGCCCTAAGCGCGCTCCGGCAAGCTGTGCCGATGATCTTCGACGCGCGTTTGCGCTCATCCATCCGCGCCGCGCTGCTTGCCGCGGCCACGCTGCTGGGCGCTTGCGCCACGTACCATCCCCTGCCGCTGGGCAAGGGCGAAGGTGCGACTAGTGCCACGCAACTCAGCGTGCCGGCCAGCGCGATGCCGCTGCCGGAACTGGCCACGCATCGCTTCGATCCCGCCGACGGGCTGGATGTCACCGAGGTGGCGATGCTGGCCGTGGCGAACAGCCCCGAGCTCAAGGTGCAGCGCGATGCGCTGGGCATCGCCCGCGCGCAGGCCTTCGCCGCCGGCCTGTTGCCCGATCCGCAGCTGAGCTTCGGCGAGGATTTCCCGCAGGACTCCGGCGACGGCGCCACCACGGCCTACAACTTCGGCATCAGCGAAGACGTCAGCGCGCTGTTGCTGCGCTCTTCGCGCCGGCACGCGGCGAACGCGCAGGCAGAGCAGGTGAACCTCGACCTGCTGTGGGCGGAGTGGCAGACCATCGCGCAGGCGCGCCTGCTGTTCGACCAGGTGCAGAGCTTGCGTACCCAGCAGACTGAACTCGATGCCGAGCAGCAGGCACTGGCGCCGCTGGACAAGGCGGCGCAGGCGGCGCTGGCCGCCGGCAACCTCGACTACGACGGCGCCAGCGCGGGACTCGACGCGATGGCCGACGTGCGCCAGCGCGCGGCCGACAATGCCGTGGCCCTGCACCAGGCCGAAAGCGACCTGCGCCAGCTGCTGGGCCTCGCGCCCACCGCGCCGCTGGACCTGGTGGGTGCGCCCTACCATGCGGATCCCGACGCCGCGCAACTGCAGGCGGCGCTGGCCGACCTGCCGCGGCGGCGGCCCGACCTGCTGGCATTGCAGGCGGGCTACCGCGCGCAGGAGGCGACGTTGCGCGGCGCCATCCTCGCCCAGTTCCCGGCGATCACCCTGGGCCTCGACCACGCGCGCGACAACACCGGCATCAAGTCCAGCGGGTTCAGCCTCGGCATCAC
The DNA here is from genome assembly GCA_001598015.1 of Dorcoceras hygrometricum. Lineage (NCBI taxonomy): Eukaryota > Viridiplantae > Streptophyta > Magnoliopsida > Lamiales > Gesneriaceae > Dorcoceras > Dorcoceras hygrometricum. The sequence goes on along the minus strand of KV020101.1, from coordinate 28,950 downwards.
CTTGCCGCTGTTCGACCGCAACCGCGGCAACATCGCGATCGCGACGGCCACCCGCCAGCAATTGAAGGACGACTACGCGGCACGCCTGCTGGCCACGCGCAACGACATGCAGCGCCTCGCGGCCGACCTGCGGACGCTGGATGCCAGGCAGGCGACGCAGGCCGCGCATGCGCGGCGGCTCGATGCGGCGCGCAACGCCGCCGAACGGGGGTGGCAGAAAGGCCTGCTCGACTGGCCCACGTATCTCGCTATCCGCGCGAACGCGCTGACCGCCGATGCCGAGCTGATCGCGCTCGAGCAGGCGCGTTCCACCGCCGCGATCGCGCTGGAGGCCTTGTTGGGCGTCCCGAATGATTTCGGGGCGCCTGTGCGAGCCGCGGGTGGCTGGCCGCCGCAAGCACGTCAGTGCTGGTCGGGCGGAGACGAGTCCGGACATGCGCCGGACTCTTCGACTGGTGAAGCCGCCGGGAGGGCGATTTCACGAGATACCTGCACGACCCGCACGGATTTCGTCATGCAACGGACGTCCAAACGATGAAACGAGTCCTGCTCGCGCGCTGTGCCGCGCTGGCCGTCACAGCGCTGCTGCTGGCCGCTTGCGGCAACGGCGGTAGCGACGATGACGCTTCCGGTGATGCCAAGGGCGTGGCCCTGGTCACTACGGCGATGCCGGTGCGGCGCAGCTTCCACGACAGCGTGGCCGCCTGGGGCAGCGCGGCGGCCGACCCGCATCGCGCGCGGGCGATCAGCCTCGCCCACGGCGGCCAGGTGGTCACCTTGCAGGTGAGCGCGGGGCAGACGGTCAGGCGCGGCCAGGCGCTGCTGACGGTCGCGCCCGACCCGGCGGCGCGCAGTGCCTACCAGCAGGCGCAGACGGCGCTGACCCTGGCCAGCGGCGAATTGCGGCGCACCGAACAGATGGCCGCGCAACACCTGGCCACGCAGTCGCAGGTCGCCGCGGCGCGCAAGGCGCTGGCCGATGCGCGGTCCGCGGTGGAGGCGCAGCAGGCGCTGGGCGGCGGCACGTCACGCGAAACCGTGGCCGCACCGGACGACGGCGTGGTCACCACGCTGTCGGTGGCGCTGGGCGAGCGTTTCGTCGCGAACGCACCGCTGCTGGGCTTCATGCCCGCCCATGCCTTGATCGCCGAACTGGGTGTGCAACCCGACGCCGGCGCGCGGTTGCGCGCGGGCATGTCGGTATCCATGCGTGGCGTGTACGGCGACGGCAAGGCGTTCGGAGGCAAGCTCGTCATGGTGGGGCGCGCGATCGATCCGCAGACCCACCTGTTGCCGGTGCAGGCGGAAATCCCCGCTGCCGCCGATGCCGCGCTGGCGGCCGGCAGCGCGCTCGAGGCCACGATCCAGAGCGACGACTACACCGCCTGGGCGGTGCCGCGCGCCGCCGTGCTGCACGACAACGAAGCCCATGACGGCGGGGGCGACTACCTGTATCAGCTCGACCACGGCAAGGCACACCGCGTGGATGTCGAACTACGCCAGCCGGCCGGCGACACCGTGGGCGTTCTCGGCAAGCTCGACGCGAAGCTGCCGGTGATCGTGCAGGGCGCCTACGAAGTGGACGACGGCGATGCCGTGCGCACGGGCGACAGCAAGTCCGGCGACAGGGCCAACAGCGAGAGCAAGCCGTGATTGCCGCTTCATCGACGATCACCGGCTGGATGCGCCGGCACCGGCGTTCGCTGTTGTTCCTCGCCTTCATCCTCGCGCTCGGCGGCATCGCCGGCGCGTTCAACCTGCCGGTCTCGCTGTTCCCCAACGTCTCGTTCCCGCGCGTGCGCGTGACGCTGGACGCCGGCGACCAGCCCGCCGACCAGATGGTGGTGAGCGTCACGCGGCCGGTGGAGGAGGCGATCCGCCGCGTGCGCGGTGTGCGCGAGGTGCGCTCCACCACCAGCCGCGGCAGTGCCGAGATCAACATCGGCTTCGACTGGGGCGCGGACATGGGGCGCGCCCTGCTCGACGTCGACGCGGCGATCGGCGAGGCGCTGCCGAACCTGCCGCCCGGGCTGAACGTGGAAGCGATCCGGCTCGATCCCACGGTGTTCCCGATCCTCGCCTACAGCCTGCGCTCCGACACGCTGACGCCCACCCAGCTGCACGACATCGCCGAGTTCCAGTTGCGCCCGCTGCTGTCCGGCGTCACCGGCGTGGCTCAGGTGGACGTGCAGGGCGGCGACGTGGCCGAGTTCCACGTGGACGTGGATGCGGCGAAGCTGCGCGCGCAAGGCCTGACGCTGGCCGACCTCGACCACGCGGTGGCGAGCGCCGCCACCATCCAGGCTATGGGCCGGCTGCAGGACCACTACAAGCTCTACCTGCTGCTGGCGGACAACCAGCCGGCCACCGCCGCGGCGCTGGGCGACATCGTGCTGCGCGCCGACGCGCACGGCGTGCTGCACCTGCGCGACGTGGCGAGCGTGGGCATCAGCCACGAACCGCAATGGGTGCGCACCACCGCCGACGGCCACGACGCGGTGCTGATGCAGGTGTTCCAGCAGCCCGACGGCAACAGCGTGCAGATCGCCCGCGACGTGAAGCAGCGCCTCGCCGACTACCAGCGGCAGGCGCCGAAGGGCCTGCACATCGCCAACTGGTACGACCAGACCCAGCTGGTGCTGGGCGCGGCGGGCAGCGTGCGCGACGCGATCCTGATCGGCATCGTGCTGGCGGGGCTGGTGCTGTTCGTGTTCCTGCGCAATGCGCGGGTGATCCTGGTGGCGTTGATCGTGGTGCCGGCCACGCTGGCGATCACCGTGCTGCTGCTGGCCCTGCTGCACATGAGCTTCAACATGATGACGCTGGGCGGCATGGCGGCCGCGGTGGGCCTGTTGATCGACGACGTGATCGTGATGCTGGAGCACATCATGCGGCGCCTGCGCGACGGCAGCGGCGCAGTGCGCGAGCGCATCGCCGGCGCCGCGTGGGAGTTCACCCGGCCGCTCACCGGCTCCAGCGCGGCCACGGTGGTGATCTTCCTGCCGCTGGCCTTCCTCACCGGCGTCACCGGCGCGTTCTTCAAGGCGCTGTCGCTGACCATGGCCAGCGCGCTGGCGATCTCGTACCTGCTGACCTGGGTGGCGGTGCCGCTGCTGGCCGAGTGGCTGATCGACGAATGCCACGCCGCGGAGCATCCGCCCGGCCGCTTCTCGCAGCGCCTGCTGACAGGTTACGAATGCACGCTGGGGCGACTGCTGCAACGGCCCGTGCTGGTGCTGGTCGGCGTGCTCCCGTTGCTGCTGGTCGGCATGCTGGCGTATCGGCAAGTGGGCAGCGGCTTCATGCCGGACATGGACGAGGGCGGCTTCACCCTGGACTACCTGTCGCCGCCCGGCACCTCGCTGGACGAGACCGATCGCCTGCTGCAGCAGGTCGAAAAGATCATCCGCGCCAACCCCTATGTCGACACCTACTCGCGGCGCACCGGCCTGCAGCTGGGTGGCGGCCTCACCGAGCCGAACACCGGCGACTTCTTCGTGCGCCTGAAGAACGGCCTGCGGCCGTCCACCGCGGACGTGATGGAGCAGATCCGCGAGCGGATCGCGGCGCAGGTGCCTGGCCTCGATGTGGACGTGGCGCAGCTGATGGAAGACCTGATCGGCGACCTCACCGAAGTGCCGCAGCCGATCGAGATCAAGCTGTACGGCGACGACGAGGCGCAGCTCGACGCCACCGCGAAAAAGGTGGCCGCGGCGATCGCCAAGGTCGACGGCGTGGCCGAGGTGCACAACGGCATCAACCCCGCGGGCGACGCGCTGGACGTGCGCGTCGATCCGGTCAAGGCCGGCCTGCTCGGCCTCGATCCGGCGGCGGTGGCGCAGCAGGTCTCGGATGCGGTGGCCGGCAACGTGGCCGCGCAACTGCCGCAGGGGCCGCGGATGGTCGGCGTGCGCGTATGGCTGCCGCCGGCCGCGCGCGCGCAGCTGGAGCAATTGCAGGCGCTGCCGATCCGCGCCGCCGACGGCCACGTGCTGCCCTTGTCCGGGATCGCCACGATCCGGGCGGTGCAGGGCCAGCCGGAGATCGACCGCGACAACCTCAAGCGCATGGTGGCGGTGACCGCCCGCATCGTCGGCCGCGATCTCGGTTCCACCGTGGCCGACGTGAAGCAGGTGCTGGCGAAACCCGGCCTGCTGCCGCCGGGCATGTACCACGAGCTGGGCGGCCTGTACGCGCAGCAGCAGATGGCCTTTCACGATCTCGGCATCGTGATGCTCGCCGCGATCGCGCTGGTGTTCACCCTGCTGCTGTTCCTGTACGAGAGCTTCCGCGTGGCGCTGGCGATCATGGCGGCGCCGCTGCTGGCGCTGGCGGCGGTATTCGTGGGGCTGTGGGTCACCGGCATCGAACTCAACATCTCGGCGATGATGGGCATGACGATGATCGTGGGCATCGTCACCGAGCTGGCGATCTTCTACTTCACCGAGCTGGCCGACGCCGAGCGGCGCATGCCGCTGCGCGAGGCGCTGCTGCACGCCGGTCGCCACCGCATGCGGCCGATCCTGATGTCCACCATCGCCGCGATCCTCACCCTGTTGCCGCTGGCCCTGGCGCTGGGCCAGGGCTCGCAGATGCAGCAGCCGCTGGCGGTGGCGATCATCGCCGGCATGCTGGTGCAGGTCCCCCTGGTGCTGCTGGTGATGCCGGTGATTTACGCAGTGCTGCGTAAATCAAAAAGGCCGCCCGATAAAAGCTCCGCGCACTTGTTGCCCCCCGGGAGCTGAAACGACGAAGCCGCCGGCACGGTTGCCCCCTCTCCCGCTTGCGGGAGAGGGTTGGGGAGAGGGCGCAATCTCGCGCATCCCTCACCGGAGCGGTGATGCAAGACTTGGCGCCCGGTGGAATGCTCCCGCCGCCGCGCATGCCGTTCGACGGCCGCGGGCTCCGGGCTTTCAGCGCAGCGGCTTGGCCAGCCGCAGCAGGTCCGCGCCGAAGCCCGCGGCCTCGTATACCTTGCGCGCCCGCTCGTTGCCGGGGAACACCGCCAGCGTCACCAGCTGGCAGTGGTGCTCGCGTGCCCACTGCTCGGCATGCGCCAGCAAGGCCTTGCCCACGCCGCGGCCCTCGTGCGCGGGCGCCACCGCGAGGTCGGAAATGTGGCAGTTGCTGCGGCCGGTGAAGAAATCCTCGGTGCGCTGCAGGTGGATGAAGCCCACCCGCGTGCCGTCGGCGTCCTCGGCCACGAACAGGTGGCTGTTGGCCGGCTGGTCCTCCAGGTGGCGCAGCAGGTCGTCGCGGATGCCTTCGATGCATTCGTGCCGGCGTCGCCATGCGGGCAGCGGGAAATCCACGAAACGCGGCACCAGGGAAAGGATGAAGTCGTCGTCGTCTTCGGCCAGACGGACCAGCAGGGACAAGTCGCTCATGATCGTGGCGGTTGCGGAAATCTCCGTTGGTTCTACACCGTCGCGGCGCATGGTGGAAGTGCGCCGCGCCAATCCGCGGCGTCGCGGCTATAGTGCGGCCTCCGTGCGCCGCCGCCAGGATGTTTCATGCCCGCCACCCGCATCCGCCTCCAGCCCGGCGCCGACAGCACGCTCGCGCAGGGCATCGCTGCGATCCAGCGCGAGATGAAACTGCCGACCGCATTCCCGCCCGAGGTCGAGGCCGCGGCGACGCAGGCGGCGGCACAGCCGCGGCTGCCGGCGCTGGATCGCACCGAGGTACCGCTGGTCACCATCGATCCGCCCGGCTCGATGGACCTGGACCAGGCCCTGCACCTGGAGCGGCGCGACGGCGGCTACCGCGTGCATTACGCGATCGCCGACGTGGCCGCCTTCGTGGCGCCCGGCGATGCGCTGGACGCCGAGGCGCATCGTCGCGGCGAAACCCTGTACGGCGCCGACTCGCGCATCCCGCTGCATCCGCCAGTCCTCTCCGAGGGCGCCGCCTCGCTGCTGCCGGGCCAGCTGCGCCCAGCGCTGCTGTGGACGATCGATCTCGATGCCGGCGGCGAGATCGCCGCCATCGACGTGCGCCGCGCCCGCGTGCAGAGCCGCGCCCGGCTCGACTACGCCAGCGTGCAACGACAGATCGATGCCGGCACCGCCGATCCGCTGTGGTCGCTGCTGCGCGAGCTGGGCGAGTTGCGCCAGCGCCGCGAGCAGGCGCGCGGCGGCATCAGCCTCGCGCTGCCCGAGCAGGAGATCAGCGTGGCGGGCGGCCAGTGGCAGCTGGACTATCGCGTCAGCCAGCCGGTCGAGGACTGGAACGCGCAGATCTCGCTGCTCACCGGGATGGCCGCGGCGCAATTGATGGTGCAAGGCAGGATCGGCCTGCTGCGCACGCTGCCGCCGCCGGAGCCGCAGGCGGTCGCGCGGCTCAAGCTCACCGCGCAGGTGCTCGGCATCGCCTGGCCGGCGGCGCAGAGTTATCCCGATTTCATCCGTTCGCTCGATCCCGCCAAAGACACGCATGTGGCGATGCTCACCGCCTGCACCACGGTGTTGCGCGGTGCCGGCTACGTGGCCTTCGACGGCGAGCTGCCCGCGCAGCCCGTGCAGTCCGCGCTGGCGGCGGAATACGCGCACGCCACCGCGCCGTTGCGCCGCCTGGTGGACCGCTACGTGGGCGAGGTCTGCCTGGCGCTGTGCGCGAAGCAGCCGGTGCCGGACTGGGTGCGTGCCGGGTTGCCCGCCCTGCCGGAGCTGATGGCCGAGGCCGACCGCCGTGCGCACCAGTACGAGCGCCAGGTGATCGACCTGGTCGAGGCGGTACTGCTGGCGCCGCGGGTGGGCGAGACTTTCCAGGGCGCCATCGTCGAGGCTAACGGTGCAGAGCACGATCGCGGCAACGGCAACGCCGTTGCGGCGCACGCTGGCGTGGTGATGCTGCGCGATCCCGCGATCGAGGCTCGCGTCACCTCCGCCGCGCCGTTGCCGCTGGGGCGGGATGTGCGGGTGCGTCTGGCGATGGCCGACCCGGTGAAACGGGTGGTGCGTTTCGAATTGGTGGACTGAACAGGCGCTCAGTCCGTTCGCGGCTTCCGTATCGCCTGCGAGAAATCCTCGTCCGGGCGGCTGGCGCGCGCCCGCCCGGTGATGCGCGCATGCGCGTTCCACTCGTCCAGCGTGCGGCGACGGTCGAGCGCGCCGATCTTGTAGAGATAGCCGGGCAGGTAACCGGTGAGCAGCAGGCGCGCGTCCAGCGGCAACCCGGGTTCGAGGTGGCGCGCCATGCGATACACCAGCGTGCTGCAGTTCGAGGTGACGGTGTTGTAGAACGCGGGCGCGGCGGCCAGCCGGTTCGCGGTGCGCACGTAGGACAGGAACAGTGCGCGCATCGTCCCGCGGCTGATCGCCAGCGGGTAGAGGTAGTCGTCCTCGTCGCGCACGTTGGTGCGCACGCGGATCAGGTCGCTTTCCGGCGCGGCGACCAGGATCGCCTCGAAGTCCTTGAAGAAGCCGCCGATCGACGAGAACTGCTGGCCGCGCCGCTTGCGGATCTCCACCGAGAACACCAGGTGGCGGCCATCGTCGAAGCCGAACGAGATCATCGCGTGGGCGATTGCCTGGCTGCCCCAGTGCGACAGCACGGCGTCGGCGGAGACCAGGCGGTCGAGGTCGTAGCTTTGCGTTTCCCAGCGTGCGTCGTAGTCATGCTCGCCGCGCCAGCTGAAGTCGCGCACGTTGTGCAGGGTGACCACGTTGCCGTGCACCTCGCCGGTGAGCAGGCGCGCGACATCGTCGGACCAGGTACGGTCGTTGCTGGGCGCGATGGTCGACCACCACGCCAGCAGCAGCGCGTACAGCAGCACATAGCCGCCCAGCGGCCACCAGCTGCGGCGCAGGACCGCGATCGCGAGCAGCGCCAGCACCAGGGCGATCCACAGCGTGCTGCCCAGGGTGCGCATCGCCACGCCGCCGGGCAGCTGGTACCACAGCGCCAGCGCGCCCCAGGCGCCGGAGACGGCGGCGACCATGGCGCCGAGCAGCAGCGCCAGTCCACGCCCGATGGATCGCAGGAGGTTCGCCATGCGTGTGGTCCATGCCCATGCCGGATGCCCCAGCCTGCCGCGATGCATGCGGGAAGACAACACGGCGCGCCCGTGGCTGTGGCTACAATCGCGCCGGGCTTCACGGCGGAGGCGGGCTGGGCATGCGGGGAGATCCGATCGGGCGCGGCTGGCTGGTGCGGCTTGTCGTGCCGGCATTGTTGCTGTGCCTCAATGCCTGCGCCATGGTGGACGTGAGCCGGCTCAAGCCGGGCGACGTGGTGAGCGAGCAGCGCGCCGACGTGATCGGCGGCAAGCAGTTCAGCGACAGCACCGTGCAGGCGCTGAACGTGTTGGCGCTGAACGCGAAGCAGTGCACGAAATCCTTCGGCAGCTGCACCGAGATCGTCGAGCACGCCAGCGGACTCGACGAGGAACGGCGGCTCTCGGCGTTGTCCGAGCTGTGGCTGGGGCGTGCGCTGCGCGGCGACCGCGGGCCATCGATGGACGACGCCACGCTGGATGCCTACCTGCAGTGCGCGCGCTACGCCTATGCCTACCTGTTCTACACGAAGCGCACGCCCGCCGCGCGCGTGTTCGACCAGCGCCAGGCCAAGGTGATCGCCTTCTACGACTATGCGGTGGAACGCGTGGTGGGGCGCTGGTTCCAGGAATTGCCCAGGCTGAGCAGCGACTGGACACAGACTGAACTGGCGGGCTGGACCGTGCTGCGGCCGGACACCGACCTGCATCTGCGCGCCGCGCCGACGGAATTGATCTCCGCTTCCACGCTGCGCTTCAAGGGCCTGCGCAACGTCTACCGGCGCGACGGCTTCGGCACGGATTTCGTGGCGGTGGCGCCGCCGGCCGCAGCGGATGCGCCATCCGTGCCATGGCGCGAACCGCGCTACGTGGCGATGACCGGCGTGCTGGAGTTCCGCGGCCACACGCTGGACGAGGTGCTGGACACGCGGCAGGTACAGCTGCTGGCGCGCGACCCATACCGCGATGCAGACATCAGCATCGGTGGCCGCAGCGTGCCGCTGGGCGCGAATTTCACCGCGCCCTACGGCCTGTGGCTGGCCCGTTCGGGCTTCGCGATGCAGTCGATCCGCTCGCTGCTGGGGCGCGAAGGCGGCATCAAGGAACCGCGCGTGTTGCTGATGCAGCCTTGGGACCCCGACCGCCTCACCGTGGTGATGCTGCATGGCCTGGCCAGCAGCCCCGAGGCCTGGGTGAACGTGGCGAACGAGTTGCTGGGCGACGAGGAGCTGCGCCGCAACTATCAGGTGTGGCAGGTCTATTACCCCACCAATGCGCCGATCGCGGTGAACCTGATGCAGATCCGCCGCGCGCTGGATGCCACCATCCGCCACTTCGATCCCGGCGGCAGCACACGGGCCACGCACGACATGATGCTGGTAGGGCACAGCATGGGTGGCGTGCTCGCGCGCCTGCTGGTGTCGTCCAGCGGCGACAAGCTGTGGAGCCTGGTGCCCGAAGGCAGGAGCCTGTCCGCCGCGAAGCGCGCGCGGCTGCATCAGCAACTGGCGCCCTATCTGCAGTTCTCGCCGATGCCGCAGGTGGATGCGGCGGTGTTCCTCGCCGCGCCGCATCGCGGCACGCCGATGGCGCGGCATACCCTGGCCCGCTGGGTCGCCGAACTGATCCGCCTGCCGCTAGGCGTGCTCAAGGAAGTGGCCAGCATTTCCGACCTGCTCGGCGACGAGGAGGGCAAGAGCGCGCCGCTGCATATCTCCAACAGCGTGGGCAACCTCAGCGACACCGACCCCTTCATCGTCGCCACCGAGAACCTGCCGATCTCGCCGCAGGTGCATTACCACTCGATCATCGGCCTGTACAAGCCGCACGGGCCGCTGGCGCAGAGCAGCGACGGCGTGGTGCCCTATGCCAGCGCGCACCTGGCCGGCGCCGAATCCGAAGTGGTGATTCCGTCCTGGCACAGCGTGCAGGAGACGCCGGCGGCGATCCTGGAACTGCGACGCATCCTGCGGCTGCATCTGCAACGGGTGGAGAACGGCACCTCCGCGACGGAGCGGGGGGCGGCGACGCTGGGCCGATGATTGATAGCGGTGGCCGCCGGCAAGAACGAAGACGCCCGGAGCGGTCCGGGCGTCTTCGCATAAACGATGTCCGACGGCAGTCGCGTCAGTCCGCAGGTGCCGCCGAGGCCACGGCGCCGGCGCCGGTGGAGTCCACCGTCAGCGAGACGCGGCGGTTGTCGGCGCCGCGGTCGTGACTGGCGCCCTTCACCACCTGGCGGTTGGTGTCCGCACCGTAGCTCACCGCGCGCACCTGGCTGGCGTTGATCCCGCTGGAGACCAGGAAGTCGCGCACGGCCTTGGCGCGCTCCATGCCGAGTTTCCTGTTGTAGATGCGCGAACCGGCCGGATCGGCGAAACCTTCCACGGTGATCAGCACGTTCGGATGGTACTTGCTGATGGTCTCGGCGAAATTCTGCAGCGCGGGCTTGTCCTGGTCATTGAGGTCGGCGCTGTTGAAGGCGAAGTGCGCCACGGTGTCCACGCTGACACGGCCCTGCATGGCGGTGATCTGGGTGTCGTATTTGGAGAACTGCGACTGCATCTCCTGCTTGATCGCGTCGATCTGTTGCTGCTGGTCCTGCTGCTTCTGCTGGAGCTGCTGGATCGCGGCGTTGAAGTCGTCCTTCTTCACGTACTGCGAGCAGCCCGCCAGGCCAACGGCCAGGATGCCCGCCGCCAGCACGGCGATTCGAGGGGTTCGGATGTTCATCGATGTCTCTCCCGGTATGCGTGCCGGCTTCGCGGTTGACAGCGGCGTTGCCGGTCGTTCATGGATGCCCCCTGTTGTGTGCTGTCTTCTCGAACCTAACCCATGTCGGCGCGAAACCGCGTATATCGGCGATCCATCGCTACGGCTGCGTTCAGTTTTTCGGTTTCCCGTCGCGATGCCGGCGAAAGGCGGCACGGCAGCCGTGCACGCGTGACGCATGAAAAAAAGCGAAGCCCGGCGGTGGCGCCGGGCTTCGCTTCGATGCCGGTGCGGATCGCGCTCAGGCGATGTCGGGCAAGGTCGCCACGCCGGCCTCGAGCGCCGCCTTGTGCGTCAGCGTGCGCGGCAGGATGCGCGCGAAGTAGAACGCGGCGGTGTCGCGCTTGGCCTGCTTGAACGCCTCGGCCTGGCTGCCTGCCTCCGCGGCGGCCACGCTGCGCGCCCAGAAGTAGGCCAGCGTGACGTAGCCCGAGTACCACAGGTAATCCACCGCGGCGGCGCCCAGCTCCTCCGGGTTGGCCTGCACGCGCTGCGCCAGTTGCAGGGTGAGCTCGCCCCATTGCTTCACCGCCGCGCCCAGCGGCGCCACGAAGGCGGCGAGCTTGGCGTCGCCCGCGTGCGCCTTGCAGAACGCACCGATCTCCGCGGCGAAATGCCTGAAGCCCACGCCCTGCAGCTGGAGGATCTTGCGGCCCAGCAGGTCGGCGGCCTGGATGCCGGTGGTGCCTTCGTACAGCGTGATGATGCGCGCGTCGCGCACGAACTGCTCCATGCCGTTCTCGCCGATGTAGCCGTGGCCGCCGTACACCTGCAGTGCTTCCTTGGTGCACTCCTGCGCCAGTTCGGTCACCACGCCCTTGGCGATGGGGATCAGGAAGGCCACCAGCTCGCCGGCCGCCTTGCGCGCGGCTTCGTCCGCGCCACGCGCCTCGATGTCGGTCTGCAGCGCGGTGTAGTAGAGCAGGGCGCGCGAGCCTTCCACGAAGGCGCGCTGGGTCAGCAGCATGCGGCGCACGTCGGGTTGCACCAGCAGGTTGTCGGCGGCCTTGTCGGGGAACTTCGCGCCGGACAGCGCGCGGCCCTGCAGGCGTTCGCGCGCGTAGTTCAGGCTGTTCTGCCAGGCGCGCTCGGCCAGCGCCAGGCCCTGCACGCCCACCGACAGGCGCGCGGCATTCATCATGGTGAACATCGCAGCCAGGCCCTTGTGCGGCTGGCCGATCAGGAAGCCTTCGGCGCCGTCGAAGTTCATCACGCAGGTGGCCGAACCCTTGATGCCCATCTTGTGTTCGATCGCGCCGGCGAAGGCGTTGTTGCGCTCGCCCGGCGAGCCGTCCGCATTCACCTTGAACTTCGGCACGATGAACATCGAGATGCCGCGGCTGCCGGCAGGCGCGTCGGGCAGGCGCGCCAGCACCAGATGCACGATGTTCTCGGCGAGGTCGTGCTCGCCCGCGCTGATGAAGATCTTGGTGCCGCTGATCGCGTAGCTGCCGTCGGCGTTCGGTTCGGCGCGCGTCTTCAACAGGCCGAGGTCGGAGCCGGCCTGCGGCTCGGTGAGGCACATCGTGCCGGTCCAGCGGCCTTCCACGATGGGCTTCATATAGGTGTGCTGCTGCGCCGCGCTGCCGTGCAGCTCCATCGCGTGACAGGCGCCTTCGCTGAGCAGCGGGTACAGGCTCCACGCCAGGTTGCCGGACTGGAACAGCTCGGTGGTGGCGATGCCGAGCACGCCCGGCAGCGCCTGGCCGCCGAACTCTTCCTTCGCGGTGAGCCCGGCCCAGCCGCCGTCGGCGAAAGCCTTGAAGGCCTCCTTGAAGCCCTTCGGCGTGGTCACCGTCTGGGTGGCCTTGTCGTAGTGGCAGCCCTCCGCATCGCCCGGTGCGTTGGTGGGCACCAGTACCTGTTCGGCGAGCTTGCCCGCTTCCTCCAGCACCGCGTCGAGCAGGTCGCGGCCGTGTTCCGCGCCGCCCTGCAGCTTCGTGAGGACGGCTTCGGCGCCGAGCAGGTCGAACAGGGCGAAGCGTTGGTCGGCCAGCGGGGCCTTGTAGATGGTCATGGTCGTTCTCTCGGGAAGATGAGGATCAGCGGAAGGTGTTGGCGATGCCCGGCACCGGCGACAGGAAATCGTTGTGCTGGAACGGGAAGTCCTGCGGCTTCTTGTTGTCCGGGTGGTCGGCCAGATCGGGCTGGGCGTGGATCGTGCCGCTGATGGCGTAGGCCAGCGAACCGGCGCTGCCCTTGGCGGCCGCGGCGGCGAGCGCGCCGCCCATTGCCGGCGTGGGCAGCACGTCGATGCTGGTCACGTCGCTGGCGAAGGAGGGAATGTCGAGGTCGAACGCGGCGTGCAGGCGCACCGGCATGTTGTTGGCCACCTGCAGCGTGCCCTCGATGGCATTGAAATCCATGCCGCCGTAACTGTTGTTCTGGATGCGCACGGTGAGATGCCACGTGCCGTTCGGCAGCACCTGCATCTGCTGCACGGTGAGCGAGGGCGGGAACACGCTCTTGCGCTGCGGGCCGCAGGCGGCAAGGCCGGCGGCGAGGGCAAGCAGCGCGAGACTGCGGAGCAATCGCATGGTGGCTACTCCTCAAACGATTGTTTGAATCTTGACCCGGCAGCGGCGCGCGCGTCAATGTCGGGCGGTTTCCACAAAAGTGGACTCGCGGCATCATGCAGGGTTCCAGCCACTGCACCCGCATCCCCATGACCCGTCGCATCGCCGCCCGCCGTTCCCCCATCCACGGCAATGGCGTGTTCGCCGTCGCCCCGATCCGGAAGGGCGAGGAGATCATCCAGTACAAGGGCACCCTGATGAGCCACGCCGAGGCCGACGACCTGTACGGCGACGGCGGCGAGACCGGCCACACCTTCCTGTTCACGCTCAACGACGACTACATCATCGACGCCAACCGCAAGGGCAACTCCGCGCGCTGGATCAACCACAGCTGCGCGCCGAACTGCCGCGCGGTGGTGGAGGAGAGCGCAGACGGCAACCCGCGTCACGACAAGGTGATGATCGAGGCGATCCGCGCCATCAAGCCGGGCGAGGAACTCACCTACGACTACGGCATCACGCTGGAAGTGCCGCATACCGCGCGGCTGAAGAAGCTGTGGAAGTGCCTGTGCGGCGCGCCGGACTGCACCGGCACGCTGTTGAAGCCGAAGCGCTGAAGGTCTCCGCCGCACGCCAGCGGACCGGCGTCCCGGTGCGGACGGGCCGCCGATCCGGCGGGCGGGGTCCAGTTGCCGGTCGATGCTGGCGGCCAGCCGTTCGATGCGGGGGCGCGCCGTGTCGGCAGCGGCAGCGGCACGGCCGTCGTAGAAATCGATCGACTTGCCGGCATCGGCATCGGCATCGGCATCGGCGATCGCGATCCTCATCCCGGGTTGGCCGGTCATCAACAATCCGCAGCCGTCGTCCTGCGGGACCTGGCTGCCGCGCATGCCGCGAACCGGTCCGCGTGGCCACTGCGGGGATCGTGGCCCGTTGCGCTGGAGGGGTCCGGCCGTGGGCGTCGTGGATTCGCGCGTGCGCCTGTCGAAGCGGACCTGGCCGGCGGCCGTTCAATCATCCTCGTCGTGCGGCCGCCAGGCATCGACGAGCTGTTTCTGCACCACGGGCGGCACCGGCTCGTAGTGACTGAGGTCGAGGCTGTAGCGGCCGCGGCCGCCGGTCATGGCCTTCAGCTCGGTGGGATAGTCGACGAGTTCGGCCAGCGGGGCCAGCGCCTTGATCAGCAGCTCGCCGCCGCGCCGGCTGTCGGTGCCGAGGATGCGCGCACGCTTGCCGGCGAGGCCGCCGGTGACATCGCCGACGTCGCTCTCGGGGATCGCCACCTCCATGTCCACGATAGGTTCGAGCACGATCGGCCGCGCCTTGCCCACGGCGTCGAGGAAGGCCTTCTTGCCGGCGCTGACAAAGGCGACTTCCTTGGAGTCGACCGGATGGTACTTGCCGTCGTAGACGGTGACGCGCAGGTCCTGCAGCGGGTAGCCGGCCACCGCGCCGCGTTCCATCGCCTGGCGCACGCCTTTCTCGATCGCGGGCAGGAAGGTGCCGGGGATCACGCCGCCCTTCACCGCGTCGACGAACTCGAAGCCGGCGCCGCGTTCCAGCGGTTCCACGCGCAGGAACACCTCGCCGAACTGGCCGGCGCCGCCGGTCTGTTTCTTGTGGCGGTGGTGGCCTTCCGCCTGCGCGGCGATGGTTTCGCGGTAGGCGATGCGCGGCGGGTGGGTGACGACTTCCACGCCGTAGCGCTCGCGCATGCGTTCCAGCGTCACCTTGAGATGCAGCTCGGAGAGGCCGCGCAACACGGTCTCGTTGAGTTCCTTGTGGTGCTCCATGCGCAGGCAGGGGTCTTCCTCGGCCAGCCGCGCCAGCGCGTTCGCCAGCTTCTGCTCCTGGCCCTTGTGCTTCGGTTCCAGCGCGAGGCCGAACATCGGCTGCGGGAAACGCATCGGCGCCAGGTGGATGCGGTCTTCCTCGTGCGCATCGTGCAGCACCGCGTCGTAATGGATCTCCTCCACCTTGGCCACCGCGGCGATGTCGCCGGGCACCGCCTGCGCGATCTCCAGGTGGTTCTTCGCGTTGAGCCGGAACAGGTGGCCCACGCGGAACGGCTTGCGGCCGTCGTCGACGAACAGCTGCGCATCGCGGCGCACGGTGCCCTGCCACACGCGGAAAATGCCGAGCTTGCCCACGAAGGGGTCGTTGACGATCTTGAACACGTCGGCGATCACGTGCTGCGCCGGGTCGGCATTGACGGTGATCGCCTCGCCCTCGCCGTTGACGAACGGCGGCGGGTTGCCTTCCGCGGGATTCGGCAGCAACCGCTCCGCGATGTCGAGCAGCTCGGCCACGCCCGCGCCGCTGCGCGCGCTGGCGAAGCAGATCGGCACCAGGTGTCCCTCGCGCAGGCATTGCTCGAACGCGTCGTGCAACTGCTCGCGGCTGAGCGCGGCCTCGCCGTTGTCGAGGTAGGCGCCCATGGTCGCCTCGTTGATCTCCACCACCTGGTCGAGGATGCGCTGGTGCGCCGCCGCCAGCGAGGAGAAATCGGTGGCGCCCTCGGTATGGAAGAAGCAGTCCAGCACTTGCTTGCCGCCCTGCGCGGGCAGGTTCACCGGCAGGCACTCGGGGCCGAACTCCTCGCGCAGCGCCTCCACCAGCGCGCCGAGGTGAGCACCCTCGAAGTCGATCTTGTTGACCACCAGCACGCGGGCGAGGCCGCGCGAGCGCGCGTGCTCCATCATGCGGCGGGTGCCGTGCTCGATGCCGTTGACGGCGTTGACCACCACCATCACGGTTTCCACCGCGGCGAAGGCGGAGAGCGTACCGCCGCGGAAATCGTCGTAGCCGGCGGTGTCGATCAGGTTGACGTGGCAGCCGCCGCGGTCGATGCCGGCGATGCAGCTGTCGATGGAATGGCCGCGTGCCTTCTCCTGCGCGTCGGTGTCCGACTGCGTGTTGCCGCGCTCCACCGAACCGGGCGCCTGGATCACGCCGCCGGCATGCAGCAAGGCTTCGAACAGCGTGGTCTTGCCGCTGCCGGCGTGGCCGGCGAGCGCGATGTTGCGGATGCTTTCCGTGTTGTACGACACGAGACGTTCCTCCCCTGGCAGGGCACGGTCTCGTGTTGGCATCGACAACGGCGCCGCACGAGGCCGCACATGGCGGCTGACGATGGCGGGCCGTCATGGTCGTCCGGGCGCGGACGCGGGGGCGGTCATGGCGGGAAAGGCGGGTACGCAGACCGATGGTACGGCGCGGCGGGGTTAGTCCCGCGTCAACGCCGGCCGGGCCGGGGGCGGGAACCGCTGGAGCCGACCGCGGTCTTCGGGGTACGGTTCAAGCAGCGCCCTCCATACTTCTCCGTCCCCTACGGTGCAAAGGCACTCCCATCGTCCACCGCATGCAGGCCGAAACCCGCGCCACGGCATCGCCCGCTCCCGATCGGGACGGGACGCTCGCGCTCGACATGGCGACCATTGCGCGGCTGCGCCAGTCGCGCTGGCGCGAGCCGCCGCGTGGGCGGCGGTTTGCGTGGCTGGTGGTGGCGGTCGTGGTATTGCTGCATCTGCTGTTCGCCGCAATGGTGTGGTGGGCGATGCGGCCGCCGCCGGTGCGCCAGGGGCCTGCGACGGCGGCCGACGTGCTCGAGGTACGCTTCATTCCCGCGGCCGGCGCGCCGGCCGCGAAGCCGCCGCCGCCGCTACCGTTGCCCCCGCCCCCGCCCCCGCCCTCATCACGCACGCCACCGCGGCGCACCGTCCCCACCGCGTCGAAGAACGCGCTCAGCGTGCAGTTGCCCGCGCCGGCGGCGAGCGTGGCTGCGCCGCGGCTGTTCGACCGCAACGGCCAGGTTGCGCTGCCGGCCGCCGCCGGCAGCGCGCCGGCGCCCGAATACGTGCAGCACCTGCCGCAGGGCGACACGCGGATCATGCGGCACGACAGCCCGGTGAAATACCAGGCCACGCGCTTCGACCAGGACTGGGGCAACGGCTCCACCAACGCCATTGACAACGCGCTGCAGAAGGCGGTGGACAAGACCACGGTGAAGCACACCTTCGATTTGCCCGGCGGCATCCACATCCACTGCGGCGTTTCCCTGGTGGGGCTGGCCGGTGGCTGCGGCGGCGATCCGCCTCCGCCGCCGCCGCCGAAGGACGGCGACGTGCGCCTGAACATGCCGCCGCCCCCGCTGGCGCCCGCGCCGCACGCATCCAGGCCGCCGCCGTTGTCCGAATGCATCGCGCTGTACCGCGCCGGCAAGCCGCTGGCCGACGGTTGCCCCAGCGACACGCCGATCCGTGCGGTGGACGAGGAACTGCGCGCGCAGCGCGCGAAGCACCCGCCGGCACATTGACGCGCACAGCGGCGCAATGGCGCCCGCTACACTCGCGGCATGCCACTGCCCAGGGACCCGAATGCAGCGCGGCCGCCCGCCCAGCGGCCGGCGCAGGTGCTGCTGAACTCGCCGCTGGCCGCCTCCTCGCGCATGCTCAACCAGCGTGCGCGGCGGCGGCCGCGGCCGCCCGTGCTGTGGCGCCGCGTGCTGGCGCTCGCCGGCAGCTTGCTGGTGCACCTGCTGTTCCTGTTCGCCTTCATCCTGGGCCCGGCCTGGGAGCCGCCGCCGGTGGGAGAGGCGCCGCCCGCGAAGTTGAAGCTGCGTTTCATCGAACTGCCCGACCTGGCGCCGCCGCCGGCGCCGAAGGGAACGCCGCCGCGCCGGACGGGGCCGGTGCACCAGGGTCGTGTGGCGGTACAGGGTGCGCGGCGACGGACGGCCACCGCCGCGCATCCCGTGCCGCGACCGCCTGCCGTCGCCGCACGGGCAGTGCCCGCGCCATCCGCGAAGGCAGCCGCGGCCCCGGTGCCTCCGCGCAGCTTGCCGCGGCCGGCACCCGCGCCGAAGTTGCAGCCGGTGCCCCTGGCGGACCGGCCGCCGCCGGTGAGCCTGCCCAAACCCGCACTGCAGCCGCTGGCGCCGCCAAAGTTCCAGCCGCAGCCCGTGCGTGCGCCGCAGGCCGAGGGCAACCAGCCGATGCCGCCGCCGCCTTCGCTGGCCATGCCGAAGCTGCCGCCGCAGGCGCCGCCCGTGATCGCGCCGCCCAGCGTGGCGCTGGATCGCATGGCACCGGACACGGCCGCGCCGGCCATCACGCAGCCAGTGCATGTGGACCTGTCTGCGGCGCCGCCCGCGCCCGAGCTGCAGGCCGTGCCCCTGCCGGCGCCGGCCGCGCCGCAGGTGAACCTGCAGGCCACGCTGAGTGCGCCCGCGCCGGACGCGCCGCAGCACTTGCCGCAGGTGCAGGCGCCGGCGGCCGTTCCGGCAGAGCAACAGCCGCTGGCCGCGATCCCGCTGGCGGCGCCCGCCGCACCCAGCGTGACGCCGGCGCCCAGGGCCACACTCGAGATCGCCAGCGACCAGACGCCCATCCGGATCAGTCAGCCGGCGCCGGTGGCACTGTCGCCCGGCGAGAACGCGCCGGCGCCGGCCGGCGCCTCGAACGAGGCCGCCGCCACGCCGGATGAAGCTGCTGCGCCGGACATCAGCACCGCGCCGGAGGCCAATCCGCAAGGTAGCGACCATGCCCGCCCCGGCGAACTGCAGGGCGTCGGCGAGAGCGTCGACACGGCCACCGTGCACGGCAACGGTCCGCCGGCGTCGCACGGCCTGGGTCACGCCACCGCCGGCGCCGCCGGCAAGGATGAAGGCGAGCAGGCGGGCGCGCACGAAGGCGCTGCCGCGGGCACGCAGCCGCCCGGCCAGGCGCCGGGCAGCGTGCCGGAATACATCCAGCTCAAGCCCACCGGCAACACCACGGTGATGCGCCACAACGTCGACGGTGTCCGCTATACGCCCACGCGTTTCGATCCGTACTGGACCCCCGAAGGCGAAAGCTCGGTGGACACCGCATTGCGCCATGCGGCGGAAAAGACCACGGTGGAGCACACCTTCCATCTGCCGCGCGGTATCCGCATCAAATGCGTGGCGATGCCGCTGGTGCCGGTGGCGCTGCTGGGTTGCGGCAACGCCGATCCGCCGCCGGCGCCGGTGGCGCAGAAGGTCTACGACCGGCTCAACCTGCCGGCCGCGCCCGGCGGCAGCGTGCCCAGCATGCCGCCGCCCGCCCCCGCGGCCAGCGCGGCGGCGCCTGCGCACGTGGCGCTGGACAACAGCGTGCAGTGCGCCGAGGCGCGCGTCACCGGCGGGCCGCCGCCGCCGGGGTGTCCGCCGACCGGGGCGGTGGTGAAGGGCTATGCGCCGGCGGCCTCGTCCAGCTCCTGGGCGCCGGCCAGCGACCAGTTCCATTGAGTGTGATGTGTGCGGCCTAGCTTGAGGCCCTTTTATTCGGGTGCTTGCTTGATGCAAGTTTCAGTGCGGTTTCGTCCACCTGCCGGTGGCCGAGCTACTTCTCTTTTGCGTGCCCACGCACGCGCAGGAGCGCGTGCGAACGGCGAAGCCGGCCCGCAGGGCGGAGGGCAGGATGCCCGGAGTCAAAGAGAAGTAGCCAAGAGAAAAGGGCACCCCGGTTAGCGCTTTCCGTCCATCCATGGACGGAAAGTGCGTGAGGCGTGGCCGGGCCGGCTTCGTGATGATTTGCCGAGCGGGCTCCTGCCCGCGCGAAAAGGCGAGTCCATCCGTGGCCTCGCCCGCTGCGCGGCCTTCTCGTCCCCGCCTCACCGCCGCCCAGGGGCCCCGGACAAGCAGCGCGCTCCCAGCGCGCAGAAGCAACGGCCAGAGCAGAGCAAAACCAAGGCAGGGCGTGGCGTCCACGCTTCGGCTCGTCATCCCGGCGCAGGCCGGAATGACGGGCGTGAAGGGCCTCGGTTTCCAGATACGGCGCGGTGTGGCCGCGCCGTCTATCGCGTAGGCGGGAGTGGCTCCCACATCCGCGACACAACTGGCTTGTAGTGTCGGCGGATTGAATCAGGCCATTTCTCTGGGTTACTTCTCTTGACTCCAGGCATCCTGCCCTCCGCCCCGCGGGCCGGCTTCGCCGTTTGCCACCGCTCCCGGCGGTGGCGTGGGCCAGCAAAGAGAAGTGACTCGGGCGCCGGCAGGCGTCCGAAACCGCTTTGTCGCTTGCGCTAGACAACCAAGCGCCCTCGCAGGGAACGCAAACAGAAGTCCTCCCCAGGCGACCCAAGTCGCGACAGCGATCCCAGTCCCAACTACGACAGTCGCAGGAATTCCTTCATCAGCGGCAGCCGGCGCACGCGCACCGCGCTGACGCGGAACACCGAGTTGGCGAGCGCGGGGGCGGCGGTGGGCATGGCCAGGAAACTGGCGCCGGTGGGCGGCAGGCTGTCGTTGGCGACGACGATCACTTCCACCTTGTCCGGCAACTGGGCCATGCTGGCCGGCGGGTAGTCCTTCCAGTCGCGCTGCTGGACCTGGCCGTCCTTGTAGGTGATGGCGAGGTTGAGCGCGGTGGAGAGCGCGTCCAGGGTGGCGCCGGCGACCTGGCCTTCGAGGCCGAGCGGATTGATCACGCGGCCCACATCCACCGCGCAGACGACGCGCTCGATGCCGAGCTTGTCGCCCTGCAGCGAGGTTTCGACGGCGTGCGCCACATAGGCGCCGTCCATGTGCCAGCAGGCGATGCCGAGGCCGTTGATGCTGCGCAGCCAGTTCTTCCACTCGATGCGGTCGGCCACCAGTTGCAGCACGTTGCGCAGGCGGCCGATGTCCAGCGTGCCGCCGTTCTTCAGTGCGATGTTGCGCGGCTCGCCGAGCACGCGCAGGCGGGTCTTCAGCGGGTCCTCGTGCAACTGGTGGGCGAGCTCGTCGATGAAGCTTTCCGCCGCGAACGCGTTGGCGAGCTGCGGCATCGCGCGGTGCGGGCCGCGCGGCAGCGCGGATTCCAGCGCGTACCAGTCGCTGCGGTAGTTCGGCACCAGGCCCGCGGGCAACTGGTCGGGCGATACTTCGGAGCTCCACAGCCGGTCGGCGGGCACACCGCGGCCGGCGAGCGCGGAGGCGCTGGCGAGGCGCTGGTTCCAGGCGATCAGGTTGCGCCTGGCGTCGATGATCGCGCTGATCTTGTGCACGCTGGCGGAGCGGTAGTAGTCGTGGGTGAAGTCCTCCTCGCGCGTCCACAGCAGGCGCACGGGTTTGTCCACCGCCTTGGCCAGCATCACCGCCTCGGCGACGTAGTCGTGGTCGAGCCTGCGGCCATAGCCGCCGCCGACGCGCGGCACGCGGATCTCGATCTTGTCGGGGGCGAGGCCGGTCAGCCGCCGCACCACTGCCCAGGCCTGCTGCGGCGCCTGGGTGGGGACCACGAGGAGGGCCTGGTTCTTGTCGATGCGCGCAAGGCAGTTCATCGGCTCCGGGCAGGCATGCGCCAGCCAGGGCTGGTAGTAGCTGGCCTCGAAGCGGCGCGCGGCGTGCTTGCCGGCCTTGACCACGTCGCCGTCGTCGCGCACGCGGGTGGTGGGCGCGGCCTGGCCGTCGAGCAGGGCGGTGGCCTGCTGCTCCAGTGCGCTGCTGCTTTCGCCGGCGCTGGCGCCGGGCTTCCATTCCAGCTTGAGCCGGTCGCGCCCTTCCAGCGCGGCCCAGGTGTTCTCCGCCAGCACCGCCACGGCGGGCGCGATCACGGTATGGCCGGGCGGCTGGCCGTGTTCGGGCTTGAGTTGCATCACCTTGACCACGCCTTTCACGGCGAGCGCGGGCGCGGTGTCGATGCGCGCCAGCGAACCGTCCGGCCATGGGCAGTGCAGCAGTACCGCGACGAGCGCCTCGGCCTCGTGGTGGTCGATCGCGTACTTCGCCTGGCCGGTGACGATGGCGTGCGCGTCCACGTCGCCGACCGGTTTGCCGATCAGGGTGTAGCGCTCTGGCGTTTTCGGGGCGGGCGCCTGTTTCGGCAGGTCGAGCTTGCTGGCGTCGTCGGCGAGGCTGCCGTAGGTGACGCGGCGGCCGTCCGGTGCGATCACCGTGCCGGCTTCGCAGCGCAGACGGTCGGCGGCGATGCCGAGCCGGCGCGCGGCGGCCTGGGTGAGCAGCCAGCGCGCCAGTGCGCCGGCCTGGCGCAGGTCGGCCCAGGCGGCGGGAATCGAGTCGCCGGTGCCGCCGCGCTGGCGGCCGTAGGTCCACTGCGGCTGGCCGTTGGCGTTGGTGCCGATACCCAGGCCCAGCTGCACCACGCTGACGCGGTTCCAGTCGGCGTCCAGTTCGTCGGCGATGATCATCGGCAACGCAGTGGCGACGCCGGTGCCGGTATCGGGATCGCGTGCGCCGATCAGCACGTTGCCTTCGGCGTCGATGCGCACGTAGGCGCCGAGTTCGTGGAAGTGGTCGCCCAGCCATTCCGGCGGCAGCGGCGGTTCATCCGCGTGCGCCAGGCGCACGCCCACCACCAGCGCGCCGGCGGTGCCGGCCAGGACCTGCAGGAAGCGCCGGCGCGACAGCCGGATGCCGTTCGGCGTGCTCATGCCTGGGCCGCCTTGCCGGTGGCGGCGCGCTTGATCGCTGCGCGCACCCGGGTCTGGCAGCCGCAGCGGCAGGTGTTGGGCAGCTGGTCGATGTCGGCGTCGTCCGGACGCGGCTTGCGCGCCAGCAGGTCCACGGCGGCGATCAGCCAGCCCGGCGTGCAGTAGCCGCAGCCGATCGCGTCCTCGTCGATGAAGGCCTGCTGCAGCGGATGCAAGGTGCCGTCGTTCGCGGCCAGGCCTTCCACCGTGGTGATGCGCTTGCCGGCCAGTTTCGCCATGGGCAGGGTGACCGCGGAGACCGGCTTGTTGTCCACCAGCACCAGGTCGGCGCCGTTCTCGCCATGCGCACCGCCGTACTTGGTGCCGGTGAGCCGCAGCACGTCGCGCAGGTACCACAGCAGCGGCATCCGCGGATCGCCGGTGTGGACGAAGCGTTCGCCGTTGACCTCGACCGCGATGCCGGTGCGCACCGCCGCGGGCACGATGCCTTCGTCCGGAGCGGCCGGCACACCGTGGGCTTGGGCTGGCGCCATGCGAGATCTCCTTGAATCGTATCCGTGCATTGTGGCATTGCCGCGGCCGGCATAGGAATGCGTGGCGCTGAACGGTCCGCGGGCTCCAAGCGCGGGACGCCGGGAAGAATTCTGCTGCAAGCGGCAGAACGGCGGCGGCACGAAACTGCCTTGCATCCTGCATGCCGCCGGCCGGTTCGCGGCGATGCATTGTCGAGGCGACGGACGTGGCGCGCGCCACGCATGCGTGTGCTGCTCGAAGCCGCAGGCGATGGAGATCAGCGTGGGCCCGCTGCGTTTCGCGCCGAACAGCACGATGCCACCGGCAGGCCGTGCGCCCAGCCGGCAGATACGGCGAGCGAGGAATGGCCAGCCACCGCTGCCGGCTGCGAGTCGAGGTGTTGCGCCGCGAGCACCGCATCGGCCACGTGCAGGTGTGACACGGTGTCGCGATCCGCGTAGCGATGACCCGCTGCCCCGTGGCGGCGGGGCGGATCTGCCTATACTCGGTGGATGGATCCATGCATGCCTTGTCCGGCGCCTGCCGTCGCCGGACATATCGCCCGTTGCCTGTCCGTCCTGGCCCTGTCGTTGCTGCTGGCGCCCGCCGCTGCCGCGCCGGGGCCTTTTCCGTCGCCGGCTGCACCGCCGGTGCCCGACACCTTGCAGCAGCGCATCGCCGCCTGTACCGCCTGCCACGGCGTGCACGGCGAGGGTTCGCCCGGCAGCGGCTTCTTTCCGCGCCTGGCCGGCAAGCCGGCCGGTTATCTCGCGCGGCAGCTGCGGGACTTCCAGGACGGCCTGCGCAAATACGCGCCGATGGAGTACACCGTGCGCGGACTCGATCCGGCCTATCTGCGCGAGATTGCCGGGTACTTCTCGGCGCAGCAGGTGCCGTATGCGCGTTCGAAAGTGCCGGCGGTGCCGGCCGCGACCCTGCGGCGCGGCGAGCAGCTCACCCGCCAGGGCGATCCTGCGCGCGGCATTCCCGCCTGCGCGCGCTGCCATGGCGGGCAGCTCACCGGCGTGGAACCGGATATTCCCGGCCTGGTCGGTTTGCCCTACGACTACATCAGCGCCCAGCTCGGCGCCTGGCGCACGCACACCCGCGCCACCGTGGCGCCGGACTGCATGGCCGAAGTGGCGGGCCGGCTGAGCGAGGCAGACATCACTGCGGTGGCGGCCTGGCTGGCCAGCCGCGAGCTGCCGGCCGACATGCGCGCGCAGCCGGCCGGCAGCGTGCGACCGCCGCTGCGCTGCGGTGTGCTGGCAGGCAACGGTGCCGGCACATGAGGCTGCTGCGTCGGGTCCTGCTTGTCGCCGTGCTGCTGGCGCTTGCGCTGCTGGCGTGGTGGCTGTTGCGCCCGCTCGGCCACGCTCCGGTACCGCGCAGCGCCAGCGCGGTGAGCGAGGCCACGCTGCGCGATCCGGCCCTGATCGCGCGCGGCGCCTACCTCGCCGGCGCCGGCGACTGCGCCGCCTGCCACACCGCGCAGGGCGGCCGGCCGTATGCCGGCGGGCGCCTGATTCCCACGCCGTTCGGCAACATCGCCGCGCCCAATCTCACGCCGGACCCGGCCACCGGCCTCGGCGAGTGGAGCTTCGAGGATTTCTGGCAGGCGCTGCATGCCGGCATCGGCCGCCGGCGCGAGCCGTTGTATCCCGCGTTCCCGTATACCTCGTATACCAGGCTCACGCATGACGACGCGCTGGCGATCTATGCCTGGCTGCAATCGCTGCCGCCGGTGCGCCAGCCCTCCGTGCCGAACCAGCTGGCGTTTCCCTACGACCTGCGCCGCCTGCTGGTCGCCTGGTGTGCGTTGTATTTCCGCGAAGGCACGTACCGGCCCGACCCTGGCCGTCCGGCCGCGTGGAACCGCGGCGCGTATCTGGTGCAGGGCCCGGGCCACTGCAACGAGTGCCATGCGCCGCGCAATGCGCTGGGCGCCATCGAGCGCGGCAATTTCCTCCGCGGCGGCGAGATTCCCGCCCAGCACTGGTACGCACCCGACCTCGGCACGCAGGCCCACGGCGGCCTCGCGGGCTGGAGCGCGCAGGACATCGTCGATCTCCTGAAGACCGGCCAGTCTGCCCGCGGCGCCGCCTTTGGCCCGATGGCCGACGTGGTGCGGCAGAGCACCCAGCACCTGGGCGACGACGACCTGCGCGCAATCGCGGACTACCTGGTTTCGCTGCCGCCGCGGCCGGCTCCGGCTGCGCCGCCCGCACTGTTCGACGCCGCGCGCCTGGCGAAGCAGGGCGAAAAGGTCTACCGCCAGCATTGCGTCGACTGCCACGGTGCCGACGGCCGCGGCGTGCCCGGCATCTATCCACCGCTGGACGGCAATGCTTCGGTCACCGGGCCCGGCGGCATCAATGCGATCCGCGTGGTGCTGCTCGGCGGCTTCGCGCCCGGCACCGACGCCGACCCGCGGCCGTATTCCATGCCGCCCTACGCCCAGCAACTCGATGATGTCGATGTCGCCAGCGTGGTCAGCTATATCCGTGCCGCCTGGGGCAACCGCGCCGGCGCGGTGGGGCCGCAGGATGTGGGGCGTTACCGGCATACGCCGGTGGACTAAGAGCCTGTTTACGATCTCAGCGTGGCCCGCGCCGGGAGCTGTTTGCGCGCAGGCCAAGGAAGAACGAAGGCACGCGGGGAGAGTCCATGGATGGACTCGGCTCTGAGGAGCGAGGAGTGGACGTCGGTCCACGACCGAGTGATGACGCCGGCATGCGGGCAAACAGACCCAGCCCTTCGGGTTGCCGCCCGCCCGTGTTGCGCAGGGGCGCGGAGGCGCCGATCCCGGTATCCGCCGGGACGACGGATGCGCGGCTATCGCCGTATCTGCCGCCCGGCACGATACAGCGCACCCAGCGCGCGCCACGACCCGATATCCCAGTGCCCCCGCGCCTGTCCCGACGGCGAAGGCAGCACGAACACCCGCGTATCGCCGATGCGTTCGTCCTGCAACCCATAACCGACGGCGCGGCCCAGCGCGGCGCGCGCGGCGTTCTTGCTGGTGAAGGCGAGCAGGCGCGGCGCGCAGCGTTCGATCTTCGCGCGCAGCGCCGGCACGTCGAAGGCGCCGGGCGGCAGTTCGTCGTCGTTGCCGCTGTGGCGCTTGGCGAGGTCGGTGAGGCCGATGCCGAACTGCGGCAGCAGCGGGAACTCGGCCGGCGCTAGCAGGCGCGGAGTGAAGCCGGCCTCGAACAGCGCGCGCCAGAACAGGTTGCCGGGGTGGGCGTAGTAGGCGCGCTCGGCGGCGGAGCGCTTGCCGGCGGCGGTGCCGCAGAACACCAGGGCGAGGCCGGGCTGCAGCACGTCGGGCAGGATATGCGGTTCAGCCTTGCTTGCCATCGTTCAGCAGGAAATCGGTGAATTGGAAGCGGTCGTCGCGCAGCACGGATTCGCCGCGCTTGAGCCCGATCGCCTGCTTGAACAGCGGGCCGCCGAAGCTCAGGGTGTGGAATTCGCCGCGCTCGCCGCAGGGATCGACCCCGGCCGGCAGCGCATCGAGCAGGGCCGCGTCATAGGAGCGGCCGCAATAGCCCGCATCGAGCTGCCGGGTGTCCACGCAGCACAGCAGCGCGCGATGGCCTTCGGCGACGAAGCGGCGCGACAGCGCGGCGGTGTCCTCGCCCCACAGCGGGAATACCGCGCGCCAGTTGTCGCGGCCGAGCTGGCGCACGCGGTAGTCGCGCACGTCTTCGAGGAACAGGTCGCCGAACGCGCAGTGGCGGATGCCGGGCCAGCGCATCCGCGCCCCGGCCAGCGCCTGCGCATGCGCGGCCTCGTAGGCCTCGTTGCTGCCGGGCCATTCCAGCATTACTTCCAGCAGCGGCAGGCCCAGCGCGGCCACCTGGGCGTGCAGCACATCGTGCCGCACGCCGTGCATGGCGATGCGCTGGTAGTTGCGGTTGATCGTGGTGAGCAGCCCGACCACCTGCCAGCGCGGGTCGGCGCGCAGCCGCTGCAGGGCCATCAGGCAATCCTTGCCGCCGCTCCAGGCGAGCAGGATGGGTGTGGGCGTGTCGCTCATGGCGTGGAAGATTCTCGAACGGCGGCTGCCCGCCAATCCAGCGTGGCATGCAGACGCTGCCGCGGGTCGAGCCGGAAGTCCAGTGCGAGGCCCAGCGCCTGCACGGCGGCGGCGGTGAGCGCCAGGCCCAGCCCGGCATGGCCGGCATGCGGCAACTGCTTGCGCCAGAAGCGCTGGCCGAAGCTGGCGAGGTCGGCATCGGTGAGGCCGGGCGCGGCATTGTCGACGGCGAATCCGTGCGCATCGACGCGCAGGTGCACGGTGTCGCCTGCGGGAGCGTAGGCGCAGGCATTGCCCAGCAGGTTGCCCACGATCACTTCCAGCAGTGCGGGATCGGTGCGCAGGCCTTCCGGCGGCCTGCTTTCACTCGCCAGCGTGAGGCCGCGCGCCGCGGCCGTGGCGTGCTGGCGCTGCAGTTGGCGTTCCAGCCACGGCGCCAGCGCCAGCGTCTGCCATTGCGGCCGTTCCAGGCCGGATTGCAGCCGGGTGAGCAGCAGCAGGGCGGTGACGGTGGCTTCCAGTTCGGCGCCGATGCTGCCGATCTCGGCAAGCAGTTCGGGCGTGCTGCGGCCGCTGGGATAACGTGATTCCACTTCGGCCAGCACGCGCAGTTCGGCGAGCCGGGTACGCGTCTCGTGGGCGAGGCCGCTGGCGAACTGGCGCTCGCGCGCGAGGCCGTCGTCCATGCGGGCGAGCACGTCGTTGAAGCGCGCCACCAGCGGGTCGAGCTCCTTCAGGCCGACCGCAGCGAGCCGCTGGCCGGGGGCGTGGGGGCCGATGCCGCGCATACGGTCGACCAGCGCGCCAATCGGGCGCAGGCCGCGCCGCACCACCAGGGGCACCGCGATCAGCGCGATGGCGGCGGCCAGCAGCGGGCCCAGCGCGAGGATCCAGTCGATCGCCAGCATCAGCTGGTCGAGCGAGCGGCGGTCCTGCACGAACAGCAGGCGGCAGCTGGCGGCTGCGGCCGTGCCGGCGGGACGGGCGAAGCTCAGCCGCACCGAATCCAGATGGTGTTCATGATGGCCGAGCCGGGCGAAACGGGGTTGCGGGCCGGTATCGTCGGGCCAACCCTTCGGCACGGCGGGCGGTGGCGGATTGCTGTGCTGTACCGCGGCGCCGTCGCAGCGCAGTTCGTACCAGCTGTTGCCGCCCCCCGGCAGGCCGGTGAGGACGCGGCCGGCAGACGCGTCCTGTTCCAGCGCGATCACGTTGCCCAGTGCGCGGGCCTGGCCCAGCAGGTCGGCATGGAAGCGGCTGGCCAGTTCGTGGTCGATGCGCCAGTCCATCAGCTTTGCGCCGCCGCCCAGTACCAGCAGGCAGACGATGGCCAGCAGCAGGGTGACGCGGGCGGAGAGGGAGGCGGGCCTCACGCGCGCAGGCCTCCCCTCTCCCGCTTGTGGGAGAGGGGTAGGGGAGAGGGGCTCTTGCTCTTGGCGGTTTCAGAGCGGTTTCGTCCACCTGCCGGTGGCCGAGCTACTTCTCTTTTGCTTGTCCAAAAGAGAAGTAGCCAAGAGAAAACGACACCCCGCGGCGCCGCTTTCCGCTCATCCATGAGCGGAAAGTCCGTGAGCCGTGGCCGGGCTTTTCGGCCGGACTCCTGTCCGGTCGAAAAGGCGTTGCCATCCATGGCAACGCCCGCTGCGCGGCCTGATCGTCCACGCCTCACCGTCGCCGAGGGGCCCCGGAAGAGCGGGCGCGCATCGTGCGCGCCAGAA